>CAUOFW020000826.1:0-184717 GCA_963454935.2 Ilex paraguariensis | reverse complement strand
CAAAATTTTTTTATGCAAATGCATGTACACATTAAAGGAAAGGTATACACACAAATTTGATCTAAAAATTCATGGCGTCTTAAGATAAGTCCCTACCCATGCTTACGGTTGGTAGTTTGGGACATTCCTTACTCGGGCCATTTTTTCATTTCAGTCAAGCGAGTTTGTACAAAAATGATTTTTACACTTTTTACAAAATTTCAGACCTTTGGCTTTTATCGCAATAGAAACACAATTTTCCACATTGTTGAAAAAAGTAATCTAATCCGAGTCTTCCTCTGTCTCGATGTCATTCGAACAACCAATGACTCTCTAAATTTCTTGTCTCACAAACCGGTTAAGCAAGGTATCGGAATAGCATGGCGTCTCAAGGTAATCCGTACTCAGCCCATTTACTATCCAGGCTAATTGATTGAGTGCATGACCAGAAATTGGTTTAGAACATTGATTATATCTTTTCATGTGAAAGACCCTACCACATTGTTTATAGGCACCAAACCTTTTGGCATGACGACGTTTAGCAAAAGTGCTTTTGCCACAAAGGGATTTCACTTGCTCTTCTTAGATCTCATTTTTTTCTTACTAATCTTGTTTTTTCTCATGATCACAGCATGAACATCAGATGAAAAAGTGCGTAAAACTCCCAGACTAAATCAAAAAATTTTAGGGTTAATCTCATTTTACACCCCGAAAGATAGTTCGAATCTCAATTTGCATCATCAAAGAGCAAAAATCTCAATTTGCACCCTCAAAGATAGAAATTTGTATCAATTTGCGCCCCCAAAGATCAAAAATCTCAATTTACACCCTCAAAAATAGAAATTTGTATCAATGTGCACCTCAAAGATAAAAAATTTCAATTTGTACCCTCAAAGATAGAAATTTATATCAATGTGCACCCCAAAGATAAAAAATCTCAGTTTGCACTTTCAAATATAGAAATTTATATCATTATGCACCTAAAACTAAATTGATAAATTATACCTAGATCCTCTCATGTTTGTCACTTAATCATTTGGACCTCTTTACATTTAGAATATTACTCCTACATCTCATGACATTTATGCACGTATAACATGTAACACATTTTCATTGATATCTGTTAATATAACCGTTAAAAAATATAATTTTATCCTAATAAAAAATTATAATTTCATATTACCCTTATTTTATGGGTCCAATATACTCTAAAGTTCAAAATTAAGCTTACCATTTGAATGTCTAATAAAATGTAGATATTTATATAATATTTTTCATATTTTCCTTTTTATAAATATCTACATTCTATTAGACATTCAAATGGTAAGCTTGATTTTGAACTTTAGAGTATATCGAATCCACAAAATAAAGGGTAATACGAAATTATAATTTTTTATTAGGATAAAATCATATTTTTTAACGATTATATTAATAGATATCAACGAAAAGTGGTTATGTTTACACATGTACAAACGTCATGAGATGTAGGGGTAATATTCTAAATGTGAAGGGGTTCAAATGATTAAGTGACAAACATGAGGGGATCTAGGTATAATTTATCAATTTAGTTTTAGGTGCACATTAATACAGATTTCTATCTTTGAGGGTGCAAATTGAGATTTTTGATCTTTCGGGGTGTACATTGATACAAATTTCTATTTTTGAGGGTGCAAATTGAGATTTTGGTCTTTGGGGTGTACATTGATACAATTTTTATCTTTGAGGGTGTTAATTGAGATTTTTAATATTGGGGGTATAAATTGAGATTCAAACGATCTTTCGGGGTGCAAAATAAGATTAACCCAAAATTTTAATATCCATGCTTTCTAAGCTTTAAGAATCACTATCTGGTTCTTTAATGTCTGCCAGTCGTAAAGACGATTGAAGCTGACTCACATAATTTATACAAAATATAAGGCAAGGTACACAATATGATTGGAAATAGCAACAACAACAACAACAAAAAAAAAATTACGGGCACAAAATATAAACTGTAGTTCTCACCCCCAACCTAAACTGAACATTGTTCCCAATATTTCAAATTTACCAATGTATGGATCTTGCAGATATGGTTGAAAGGTACAGATCTGTTTATCTGCTAAAACCTACAAGAAAAATACATAAATTAATCATCTTTACGTAGATTTGGGTTTCGGGTAGGCTGGTAAGCCTTTCCGTGAGTGCGAAGAGAAATAGAACACCCATAAACAAATATAAAATCAAAATGCAAAGCATAAAACAAATGATTGTGTCTGTATGTGGTCATGGGGTTACTAGGGACTAGGTAGTGTTGCAGAAAACAGCTAACAACAAAGAAGAAGAAGAAGAATAAGAAGAAGAAGGAAAAGGGATAGTGGCAGGTGGAAAAAGAGCAAAAAGGAGTGGGGGCCTTATAAAGGTGTTCTCGTGATTGGATCCATTTTTGTGTCGATAGGCACGAATCTCGGAGGAATATTCTGGATCCATTAAAAGAATGATTTCCACTTTTTTAACAAAGTCCTCCAAAAATGGTTTCAACCACTAACCATTGATAATAAAGATATTACTGTTTGATGGGTTTTTTACTTCTACTGCTCTATGCCCGAACACTATTTTGACAATGTAAGGCCCAGTCCACCTTGACTTCAACTTACCAGGAAAGCGGCGGAGCCTTGAATTAAACAACATGACTTTTTGGGAAGGGAAAAGGATTTTCTTACTATGCTTTTGTCATGAAAGATTTTCATCCTTTCCTTTGTGATTTTTGCATTGTCATATGCCTCATTTCTCAGTTCCTTTAGTTCGTTAATCTGCAATTTTTTGAGAGTCCACCATGTCCAAGTCAAAGTTTATTGCTTTAATGGTCCAGTATGCCCTATGTTTCAATTCCACATGTAGGTGACAAGGCTTTCCATAGACTAATCGATAAAGAGACATGCCCAAAATTGTTTTAAAAGCAGTGTGATATGCCCAGAGTGCATCAGTTAGTCTTGACGACAAATCTTTGTAGTCTAGATTTACCTTTTTTTTTCTAAAATTAATTTGATCTCCCGATTAGCTAATTTAGCCTCTTCATTAGTCTGTGGATGATAAGGGGTTGCAATTTTGTGAAAAATCAAGTATTTTTTCATCAAATTCCAGAAAGGACGATTGCAAAAATGAGCATCCCCATCACTTATGATTGATTTTAGAATTTTAAACTGGGACAAAATATTTTCTTTTAAAAGTTTGATCACCGTTTGGTGATCATTATTTCGGCATGGAATTGCTTCAACCCATTTGGACACATAGTCTACGACCACTAAAATGTATAGATAGCCAAAGGAAGGGGGAATGGTCCCATAAAATCGATACCCCAACAGTCAAAAATTTCAATCACCAGAATGGGGTTTAAGGGCATTATGTTTCTTTTAGAAATACTTTCCAACCTTTGGCATCTATCGCATGTTAAACACAAGCCATGGACATCTTTGAAAAGTGTGGGTGAATAAAATCCACACTGCAAGATTTTCACAGGGGTTTTCCGTGATGAGAAATGGCCACCACATGCTTCAGAATGACAAAATGATATTATCTATCTACTATCATGCTCGGGGATGCAATGCCTTATGATTTAATTCTTATAGTACATAAACATATATGGATCCTCCCATAAGAAGTTACGAACCTCCCTTAGAAATTTCTTTTTGTCTATCATGGTAAAGGAAGGGGGAGCATACTAGTAGTAAGGAAGTTAGCAATATCAGTATACCATGGTGTCTCATCAATCGTGAACAATTATTAATCATCGAAATTCTCATTGATTGGCAATCCATCCTCATGAAATTTATACGTTAATCTGGACAGATGATCTGCCACCACATCCTCAACACCCTTCTTGTCCTTAATGACTAGATCAAACTCTTGGAGTAAGAGTATCCATCTTAAGAGCCTTGACTTGGCATCCTTCTTTATAAGCAAGAAATTTAATGCTGAATGGTCAGTGAACACAGTAACAGAAGAACTAACAAGATAAAAGCAAAATTTCTCCAAAGAAAAAACTACAGCAAGCAATTCTTTTTTAGTTGTTGAATAATTCATTTAAGCATCATTCAAAATTTTGCTTGCATAGTAAATCACTTGCCCCAACATAGCACCTACAACATAATCACTGTATCACACATTAGTTCAAAGGGTAAAGTCCAGTAAGGGGGTTGCATTATTAGAGCAGAAATTAACATACCCTTAAGCTTTTCAAAAGTTTTCTGGCATGCTTCACTCCACACAAAAGTTACGTCCTGACTCAGGAGATGACACATGGGTTTAGCTATGGTACTGAAGTCTTTTACGAATCTCCTATAAAAGCCTGGATGTCTTAGGAATGATTGGACATCCTTTACAGTCTTGGGAACAGACAAATTTACTATCAGATCTATTTTTGCCTTGTCAAATTTCATGCCCTTAGACGACACAATGTGACCTAAGACAATGTCTTGTGTTACCATGAAATGACATTTCTCCCAATTGAGCACTAGATTGGATTTCTTACATCTTATCAATACGTTCTCTAGGTTGGCCAAACATAAATCAAATGAGTCACCATATACAGAGAAGTCATCCATGAATACTTCCAAAAATTTCTCCACCATGTCACTGAACAAGCTTAGCATGCATCTCTGGAATGTTGCAAGAGCGTTAAAAAATCCAAATGACATGCTTTTAAATGCAAAGGTGCAAAAGGGGCATGTGAACGTTGTTTTCTCCTGATTATCTAGTGCTATCTCAATTTGATTATACTCAGAATATCCATCTCGAAAATAGTAAAATTCATGGCCTGCAATTCTCTCTAGGACCTAGTCAAGAAATAGAAAAGGAAAATGGTCTTTTCTAGTCACCAAATTGAGCTTTCGATAATCTATGCACATTCACCATCCTGTGACAAATCGAGCTGGTACTAGTTCATTTACATCTTTTTTGACCACTGTGACCCTAGACTTTATGGGCACAACTTGAGTTGGACTAATCCATTTGCTATCGGAGATGAGAAAGATTGTCCCTGCATCTAAGAGCTTGAGCACCTCAGTTCTCATTACTTCCTTCATGTGAGGGTTCAGTCGTTACTGCATTTGATGAGAGGGTTTTGAATCTTCTTCAAGGTATATAACATGATTATAGATTAACGGGCTTATACCTTTCAAGTTAGCGATGGTCCACCCAATGGTGCTTTTATGGCTTTTAAGAACTTCAATCAGTTTAAAATTTTGCAAGTCTGTGAGCTTAGATGAAATTACCATTAAGTATGACTCGTCCTCTCCCAAGAATGAATATTTGAGGTCAAATGGTAGAGGTTTCAATTCAGGCTTTGGTGGCTTGACACTTGTTGAGAGTGGCTTTGTGCCACTTGGTGAAAGTTCCTCAAATTTGGGTGCTCATGTCTCAATAACATGAGTAGGGCAATTCTTTGGGTTTGGATCAACATCTATTGTCTCAGATGTGATAGATTTTGATAGAGAAGATTCAGTAGGGTTTGTACAAAATGTGCTATGCAGATATTCTTCAACCAACGACTGAATGAAATTTATTTCTCTTATTTCATTGTTCTCTCTAGGATGTTTGGCAATATTGAAAATATTCAGCTCAAGAGTCATATTCCCAAAAGTCAATTTCATGACTCAATTCCTATAATTGATTAATGCATTAAAGGTTGTTAGGAATGGTTGACCAAGGATAACAAAAATTTGGTTCTCTAAATGCATTGTTGGCCAAGTAACTAGAACAATGACGTCAAAAGGGAAGACAAAATTGTCCACTTGGACAAGTACATCTTCAACAATGCCCTTAAAATTTTTGATAGATCTACCTACCAACTAGAGTGTGACTCAAGTGGGTTTGAGTTCACCCAGACTCAATTGCTGGTAAATAGAGAAAGGGAGCAGATTGACACTTGCCCCAAGATCAAGTAGAGCTTGTTCTATTATGAAATTTCAATGACACGTGACAGAATTGGACACCCAGGGTCCTTGTATTTTGGAGGGGTTTTGTGTTGAAACAAAGCACTGCCTTGTTCCCTCAAGAAAGCTCTTTTTTAAACATTTTGGCTTCTCTTGATTATGCACAAGTCTTTCAGAAACTTGACATAAGAGGGGACCTGCTTGATTGTATCTAGAAGTGGAATATTGATTTTCACCTATTTAAAGAGCTCATAGATTTCTGGCTGGTGATTCAACTTCTGTACCATTTTCAGTCTTTTGGGAAAAGGAGTAGGAATAGGACAAGAAGAATCTTTTTCCTTTGATGGTTCTGGCTCTTTTCCAATTATAGGCTTAGGCTCAATTGGTTTAGGCTCAACTGGTACAGACACAACTGATTCAAACTCAATTGGTTCAGTGACTGGGATTGTCTCAGGCCTTGGCTTTGGAATTAACATGTCTCTGATTGTTTTATCAATCACTTTGCCACTTCTCAGTGTAGTGATAGCTTGAGTTTGGTCTTGTGGGGTTTCCATGATTGAAGGATTGTCCACATGAAATTGGTCTTGTGGTTGTTTTGGTTGGGTTGAAAACTTGCCTTTCTCATGTGTGCTCATGGATTGAGTCAATTTTTGGATGTGACTTTTGATATCGTTGAAAGACTGGGTGGTCTGTGCTTTGAAATCGGTGAAAGCCTATGTGGAATGAGTTTTGTAGTTCATTTGGGTTTGCATGTGTGACGCCCCAAAATCCGAGGGTCCCGTTGATCGCCTATCAACCTGCGAAATGCCTGTGGATATCGTATAACTCGATACCACACTGTTGTGTCCCATTTATCGGGATTCATAATTTAACAAAATCAGGCAGAATCTCCTTTGTACGGGGAAACTCTACCCAAAACACAACTTGTGCACCGTACCATCACATGACCCATTCGAGGTCCCATATACAAATATTGACCACACCGGGTCCATTTATAAGAAAACATTGACCACACCAGGTCCAATTATCCATACTTTAACATCATGAGTTTATAAATTAAACATAGTTAATACAAGTTCAAAATTATAATTCCTTTACAAATATTACATGCCAATACATAGTTTGAACAAAAGTTTACAAAACAGTCATGGTTAAAGGCCACATGTCGGCCCCTCTTCACCCTTGAGGCCCCGAATGAGAGTCCTCCGCCAGTACGCACCCTGCACCTGAAATATTTTCCGTATAGGGTGAGCCAACGCTTAGTAGAAAAACTCCTATAGAGGCTACTCCCCACCTAAAATGCGTATGCAATGTGCACATGCCACAAACAACTTCTTCCATTCCAAATAAGAATATGTTATTCAAGATAGAATCTCATGATGCCATGCCAAGTAATGAGACGAAACTCACTCATGCATGCTATCCCGAGCCCACACCGACCTCCACAACACAATGCGACACATCTGTGTAAAACAAACGTCTTTGATGAAACACATCCAAAGATCATTATGAAATCAACCATATGTCATAAAATCAATTCATTCTTGGATGTTTCCCATCAAATGAATAATTTATATATTAAAATCATGTGCCTTTATTGGGTATCGGATTTAGGAATCGCACTTTCAGCTCCGTACGCCGTTACACTTTTCTGGAATTTCACCGCCGGTAAGTTTATGAACCAAGTGGTCGGGTTTTTTACCCGAGGGAGTGTCTAGCCCTACTTGCTATACCCGACACAAGTTTTCTTATGCATGTAACCGTGTGACTCAATAGGATGTTCCATCCTACTTTCCTGAGCCCACCACCAACCACCAAGGATGATGATTGACGAACCATGCAACCACATACCCATGCTCATGGTTATGGATGTGTTTACCCCGTGCATATGCAATGTAATGCATCATTTCAAACTACTGCCATGTTCAATATGTAATGAATGCCATATCAACAATTTCAACATATCGCATGATCAATTATATCCAAACATATAAATTCCATGATCATCATAATGCTAACATATCGTTAAGCATACATCAACATAACATTACAATTGTAAATCACATCATAAGCATGTAATTTTGCTTTACCACATTTTCCAAGCATATTATTTCATCAAACAACAACTTCAATAACTCAAGGCATTTTATTAACCACCTTCACGGCACCAATTATGTTATCACATAATTCACTTACATTCATCGTATAACTCAAGAAATCATAATAAGTGACTTCTACCGTTAACCCCTCCATCAATCCACTAAAAGATCCATGAATGTCGCACTAATTGACATCACATCATTATTATCCCTTTGTCCGGGATTTTAACTTGCACGTGTAACTCGTGTTCCTTTACTAATTTAATCCTATCGAGTTCCAATAAATCTCATTTAAAACCAAAGAACACATAGTGATGAGTGCAAAATATTGCATATTTGAAGGCCTCATTACATGCATTTTAACTCAACTTTTGTATGTAAGTACTTAGAGTGAGCCAAAATTATGAATAATGTTGATTTTGGATGTTGCAAGTATTTATAGCATAAATCAAGTATTTTAGGACCTTGAAACTATCTTGGATGTGTGGTGAAGGTATGGCCACATTACATGAGGATTTGGAGGCTTAGAAGTTAAGAAATCAAAGAGGTATTGGTGTTTGGTAACAAAGGCACCAACACTAGCTCCTTCTGGTGGAAGTACCTCTGTTTTTCTCCATTTTGACCATGATCCACTCAGAATCTGGAAAATTTCAAAACACTAAAGTTGTAGATATAGATGTCTTCTGTATGATGTCAAAATTTCAGCGCAATTCAACAGTTGGATCAAACGTTCTGACGATTCTACGACAACTTGTCCGGAGTAAAAAAGTTTACTGGCTTTTCTTCACCCAATTTCTATATCCATTGCAAATTCTTTCTTACAAGATTTATTTAGCACATTAAGGCACCCTTTTCCCATAATTAACATACACTAATGGTGCATTCAACAAGATAATTTATCTCAAGTCATGCCACCCATCCTGAATACCCCTTTTTAACTAAACCATCAATTTCAAACTAGAAATTGATTATATCCCTTCTACACCAACTCCATAACCATAGCCAAGTGAATTACCTAGTTCCATATGCCTACCATTTTTCCATCCAACCAACTATGGTAGGAAAATTTAAAATACACAAAAGAATCCATTTAAACCCAATTTTTCAAGAGTTTACACTAATAGCTTCCACATATCAAATGTGAGCTAAAACTTGGTTTTTCTTCTTTCTCTTTTAATCTCCCTCACTTTAGGTTTCCAACAAGCAAGAACACACACACACACACACACACTGATGTATGAGTTAAACACACTCACTTTACTACATATTAAAGCACATATAACTTCCATCCAAGAAATTACACAAGTACTTCCACCTAGCAAAACAAAGTAGGATTTGAGTCAAACCCATTCTACATCTACTTCCTCAAGGCATAAAATAACATTTGCTATTTAATCACAATTCATAACACATATGTTATACATAGCTCATGCTACTAACACATTCAATTTTCAAAGGATTTCACAAGTGATTCCCACATATCACATACAACTAGAAATTGACCTAAGCCATTGCTACATCCTTTTTCATTCCCATTTTATCTATTTCACATGCATAGGTGAGTGATATATATATATATATACTCTTTAATAACCTACACATTTCACATACACTATAGGTAGGAAATGAACCAAGGTAGGAAAACCCCTACCTCTTTTGAAGTGTGGAGACTTCAAAAACACCAAAACAAGCCCCAAGTTCATGATTTCTCAAAAATTTGCCTTTGAATATTTGGTGAAAATCGTTGTTTTTGGTACCCACGCATAGCCCTCGTCGCATAGATCACTTTAATTCTTGGCCTGACGAATTTTGACCGACGAAACTCCGAAAATCGGCGAAAGAAAACTTGAAAACTCTTTCTCTCTTCTCTTCCTCCAACGTCTGAAACCAGCCAGCAAATGGGTAGGAAATATTTGATTTTTAAGATATTTCACCCTATTTATACTTTTAGAATGCTTGGCCTAGAATGCACCACATGACCTTTTTTTTTCGGATCCGTTTTCTTCCCGAAACGATTAAATTTTGTCCCGATTTAAGTTCAAATATTTTTTTATTTTAACTTGCCTCAAATTATTTCCTAACTTTTAAAATTTTTGCTAAAATCTCATTTTTGGGTCACCCGAGACTTAATTGTCTCAAAAAATGTGAAAAATCTGACTATCTCAGAATTTGATGAAATTTGACAGGGTAACTAGGTTTTGCGAGAAAAAATCCAAAGGTGATGTCTGTTTCATCATCCGAGTTCCAAAAATTTTTAGGTTTTTGACCCGTACTGTAGCGACAAAATTACCATTTTGCCCTTATTTTCAAAATTTTAAATTTATCGGGTTTTACTGCATGCACTAGTTTAGTGTAACCACAAGGCTCTTCTTGTGTGGTGGTTGGTGTGGTTGATATACAGGAGGTCCTTTTGGTGGTGGTTGTGAATTTTGTGGATTCATGGGAGTTGGTTGTGTGTTTCTCCAACTGAAGTTTGGGTGATTCCACCACTCTGGATTGTATGTTTCAGAGTATGGGTTGGAGTAAGGGTTGTTGAAGTTGAAAATTGCATTTGTTTGTTCCAACAAGACTTCTTTGAATGCTAGAATGGAAGGACTCTCCCAGTAGGGTGTCTAGTGAGTGCACAAATCCCACACACTTGTTCTGTGGGAGGACCAACATCAACTTGATGAACATTTTTCATCTCTAAAGCTTCAAGCTTTCGAGATAAGGTGAACATTTTTTCTCTTAGGTCATCATCCTTTTTCAAGACATACTTACCCCATTGGGAAGTAGATGGTCTAGTTTCAACGATGGTAGGAGAGGCTGAGTCCCACATCTGAGAACTCTCAGATATGGTGTCAAAAAAATTGAATGACTCCTTCGGACTCTTTCCCATAAACTCTCTTTGAGCCATCATTTTTGACAAACTAACGTAGTTTAATGGGCAAGGAGTCATAGAAAAATCCTACCAAAGTCCAATTCTCAAAAGCATGGTGTGGGCAGGATTGAAATGTTCCACATACTTTCTCAAAATCTTTTATGTACAGATACAAATTTTTAGATTCGAGTCCATGAAATTGAGGAAGTAGTTGCATTATCCCCGCCATTACATTAAAGAGGGGTGCATTTGCAGGAAAGACAAAACAAAATGGGACATTATTTCTTGTGGGATGTAAGTAATCCAGCAATGTTCGAATGTTAGGTACTTCTCCCTCTCTCACAGAACTTCTCCTTGTCTTTCATTAGTTGCCATATTATTATCAAATGGGTTTGCTACTGATCTTGGTGAAGATGGTTTAGACTGGTTCACAAATCCAACAGATTGAGTTGGCAAATTTTAAAAGTAAGGATTGTCCTGAGGCATAAAAATAAATAAATTATACACAGTAAATCAAAGAGAGAATATATACAAAAAAAAAGGTTTTTTTACATTTTACCTTAAAACACCCGTTATGGTTCCCCGGCAATGGTGCCAAAAACTTGACTTGGCACAAAATGTGTACACCCAAGTGTAGGTGATCAAGTTGTAGTAATAATCCAGTTAAGTCCAGAGTCGAATCCATATGGAACTATAGTTGGTGTTTTGAAGTAAGTAGTGACAGAGACCATGTGATTGTAACCTTTGAGATTTATAGTGATGATGTTTAGAGATTTTCTAGACAAAATATAAGATAAATTCAAATGTAAACAGTCACCCTTTAGCTCAAGAATCTGAAGATGTAGTTAATTATCCAGTTTATTATACTTGTGCTTAGTAACTCAATTAACTCTCATGTCAACAACAAGTTGATTGGAAGATAAAGGTGAATTGTGAGAATTAAGCATATGGTTCCGATGCCTTTCCAAAAGTTTACAAGAATTGTCTGTGCCAAGACTTAACCCATCTACAAACAAGCAAGTGTTATTACAAGGCATTCAACCATGGCGTTAATATTCTATCCTTTAAATGAAAAACAATAATGGTGAATATTGAAGGGTAGTCATGGAGATCTAGCTAGGGTACTTGCCTTGAACCAATGAGTTTTTTATACAAGAGTCATCTATGCTATAGAAAGTACTCAGGGTTATACAAAGTACCTTAGTTTTGCTAAATACAGTCAATAATTTAATAAGCAAGTCAAATATAAAGCATTTTAGCATAAATGAAATGCACAAATATAACTTTTGAATAATTTATACATGTCTATCACCTCTTACTAAAGAGTGAATGAGAAACTAATCACTCTTCATGGATTTGGTAAAGTTAGAAAAGTGACTGATGCTCATCCATTCAAGTATAGGAATTACAAGATGCTCATCCAATCTTCATGGCTTTTGTAAACCTCTAGAAAAGTGAAAGAGTTTCACTCCTCTAAGGGAAGAAGGAAGCTCAAGCAATGGAAGTGAAAGAAACTAAAAATGAAAGTGAAAGAAAGCTAGTCATTTTTGGAGGTTTTCCTCCTCAACCAAAAGATGATCTATCTTTCTTCTATGCAAGCAAATGTAAATCTATATCTAATTCTACTCTACAAGTCTTGGTCTAGTGTAAGTCTCCAAACCAAGATCTTAGTCTAGCTCTATTTGAAGCTCCCACAATGGGAGTATTTATAGGGAAGGAGGAGGGGACAAGGTAGTGTGAAAGAATAGTGTAGGGTCTTTAAAGTCCAACTGAAATCCATGTAGTCTGTAGCCTGCCTGGGGATAATGTTCGAACGTTTTACTCAAGTGGCCTCTGGTCTTCTATGAGAGCTACTTCCATATGCCATGAACCACTGCCCTTGCACTCATCAGCCTGGTCTTCAATAATTTAGGACAATGTTCAAACGTGGATTAGCGTTCGAATGTTGTACTCAAGTATTTTTGTGTTTTTTCTTATTTGCTGCAACATGCCATGCATAGTACTTTAGCAATCTGGTGTTCAATAATTTAAGAGGACGTTCAAACGTGGATTGGCATTCGAACATTCTTGCCTTAGTTCAAGCTTTTTTCAAATTTACTCCAGAATATGCTGGCGTTGCACGAAAGTTTAATATTCTTTGCCTTTGGTCCCTTGTGCAATTTATGTCATAAAATGTCATCATTTAAACTTCATCAAAGTATAATTAGTCTTAAAAAGGCATAGTAATATGCTGATTTTAACAACTAATCAGAAGTGATTTGGATAAGCAGGAGGTTTATTTTGTAAATAAGTGAAAACCTACATGTAGGCCCTACTAGTAGGTTTTGGCCACGGCTCCTGCTTCTACTGCAAACCTACCAATAGATTTTTCTCTTTGGAGTAAACCTATTGGTAGGTTTCTATCGACCTACCAGTAGGTTTTGCCCAGAATGCCAAAATTAGGGCTTTAATCGAATTTTTTTGGGGAAACTATTCATTATCTCCCTCAATTACAAACCCTAAGTCATTTCTCTCCCACTCAAAGCACTTCTAAGCTTAAGAATTGCTCACCTATTGCATTAAGCTCTCAACCCTCACTCCTAGGACTTTTAATTTAGTGGATTTTAGTGAAGGTTGGAGAAGTTCATCACCTAAACCCTAGTTTTGCCTAAAATTTCACAAGCCCTAATCTCCTCTAATCTCTATAAAACCTTAAAAAAATATTGCAATGGCTCGTCTAGGGAAGATCCTTTGAGATGTTGTGGACTCAGTTGAGGGGCTTATTTTGGTTCTCTTTGTGCTACTCATGTTTGGGGCATTGTTGCTATGCATGACCCGCACTAAGTGCACCTGTCCAAGCTCTCCACAGCCTGCGGGTGTGAGTGCCCATAAGAGGGGTGGTGAAGGGTCTAGTGGAGACCGTCTTGAGTGCTGAAAGAAGGCAAAGAATGATGCTAGATACCAAAGCATCGAGGAGAAAAACATTACTTGGGAGAAGTACATTGATTAGATTTCCCTAGGCCCAACACAATGAGGTTGTGAGGATCATCGAGGCCCTCGGGATTGGGTTTTGGTTCAAGACTGTGAGTAGGTTCAATTTATCCCTAAATCGGGAGTTTTAACAAAAATTCATAGTGGTGGCCGATTTTGAGGTTTTGAGAATGAATGTGAGGGGCAAGACTTTTGATGTGACCTCTATGGTGATTACCACCATCTTAGAGTACAAGAGGCCACCTCTCTCCACTCTGGTGTACCCACATAATATGACTAGGGTCAAGACCATCCCCAATTTTGTGGCTGTAATGCACGAGGACCTGACTCAGCTTAAGGGAACGGTCTAAGTCGGGGGCCTAAAACTTTCGTATGAGATGATAAACAAACTCTTGCACTATAACCTGCTTTTAAGGGGCGCCGAGAAGACGCCTAACATGGAAAAGCTTCTCCTCTTGGATACGGTGATGTCAGGAAACGCCATGGATTTTGTACTTTTTATCTAGGAGGTGATGAGGGAGTTCGCCGAGGCTAGAAAGCCGAAGGTGAACCTCCTTTTTGGAAACTCGATGACCTGCATGTGTGATCATTTTATGGTGAAGGGTTATGCCTTCAACAAGATCACTCCTCTTGAGACTAGGGCTATAGGGAAGGCTAGTAGTAGTAAGAGGATGGCGATGAGCTGAGGTGAGCGTGCTAGGGTTGTGAGACTGGAGTTGTCTGGTGCAGAACCTTCCTTTGCACGGCATGTTTTCCTTGGACCATCTACTTCCACCCCTGAGTGCATAGTGCCTCAGCGCCTTAATGCATTAGAGGAGACAATCTATGGGATCTTTGCTATGATAACCAGACTTTTTTAGCACACATTCCCTGGTGAGCCGATCCTAGGTGGACCACCACCTCCAGCTGCTGGACCCTCCGCCTCTGCCCCCTCAGCTTCCACTATAGTTGAGGTGGGGGACTCAGAGGAGGACAATGATGATGAAGAGGAGGAGGGCTCTGAGGATGACTTTGGAGAGGAGGATACATGTGACGATGATGATGGAGGTGATGGTGAGGATGATGAGTAGGGGTGTTATTATTTTTGTTCTTTTGAGTGGGGTTGTACAAATTTTGGAGTGAAGTCATGTGCCTACTAGAAGAGTCCTTAGGAATTTTAGGCCATTTTATTCTGAAAGTAATTAATGAAATACCTCAGTTGTTGTTCCATCTTGCCCAAGTTCATTTTGTTAATTGCATTGTGATTTTTGTATTTTGAATGTTGGAGGAATTACTTGTGTAAATGGATTGTTTTAATTTCATACTTGTTGGTTTGAAAATAAACTTTGCTAGGGACTAGCAAAGCTCAAGTTGGTGGGTAGAAAGCATTGATTGGCTAGGTGAAGGGCCTCCAATTCATTGTTGGGTGCAGGATTCACTATGGGGGGATTGATTTCAGGCATATGCAAGAAATCATGGAAATTTTCTTGCTGCCTCCCAGTGGCAGATTCTTGCTGGTTTGGTAATTGAGGAAGATTTGCTTGCCCTCTGCTCATGTTGTGCCTAGAAACCATCAATTACTAAAGGAGATTAGTAAATATTTTTTTGGGAAACAGTCGTTCTCACAGACAGCACTAACTGATGATTTTTTTAACAAGATTGAGCAGTGATGAGGAGTTAATGTGTGGTGAACGGTTTGATTGGGTTCATTATGAGCTCCATGGCTCTTGGGAATAGGATCTTTGAATAAGTAGGGGGTCACACAGAGTGTTTATAGTGGTTCACTAGCTCTGGAGCTCGATTAATCCACTCGGAAGAGAGTCTCGTGCTCCTGAATATATTAATCTATTGCAAATGGTATATAGAGAGTACTTTTCAAGGCTACAATGGGTATATGCTTTTCTTTTCTTTTTTTTTTTAAGGGCATTGCCTCTTATTTATAGATGTCCATAGGGTTTTCTTGATCTAGGGCGAGATCTTTGCCCTTACCTATAACTGTTCCCCCTTATTGTGTAATGAGACTTGTGCCAATTGGGTGATTGACACCAGAAAGATGGGGGACTTGGTGGGATCTAGCCGTCCTTTGAACAAACTTCCATTAGGTATGAATACAAAGAGTTGAGGTCTATGGTTGAGGTTCATAGGTGATACTGACGAGCAGAGCTTCCGAGCTGGTTGACCTGGGGAGCAGAGCTCATCCTTAGATATTTTGTGGTACCATCAAGCACAATTGTTCTAGCCTCATTTTGTGAGAGACTTCAAATAATGCTTAGTTGGGGCCTTACATGTGACTATAACCTAAATTCAAGATTCACATAATTATTTCCATATCACATGAACCAATAAATGTTGGAATCAAAAGAATAATCACACACTCACAAAGAATATCATGGAAGAGACTAATATTGATGATCCACTAATACAAAAACCTAAATATATGATGTCATTCTAGGAGGGGAATTCCAATGTCGATCTTCTCTCACGATTATATACCTGGAGCAATAGACACTTTATTTAGAGTGGGGGTGAATAAGTTTTTCAATTTTAACCTAATTAATTACTAATAAAAACCTAACCTGCCACACTTACATTTGCTGACAAAGGTATTACAAATAATGTGAGAATCTCTTTAGTCACCACCAATACCCTCTTTACACATGACGATTGATTAACTTAATCTTCAATTAATTCGGTCATAATCAATCTTACGTCAATCTCAAAAATCCAAACCCAATTGCATACTATGGGTGAATAAATATCAATCAATCAAAACATCAAACACATAGTGCATGTGTGTACTAATAATCACAAGTGTGTACAATACACAAGAAGGAACACAAGTGATTTGTTGACGTATAAAATTTCCTCGAAAAAAACTGTAGGGAACCTTCTTGGTTCACCAAAACTTAATCCACTATGCACTAAGTCAACATACAAGTACTCGAGTCTTATATCTCAATCAATACCATGGTTAGATGTTCATTTTCTTGTTTTCCCTTCGCCAAAGGATCTCATAGACGCCTAGTGTAACTTCACTTAGACCTCCTCACCGTACAGTTCATCTAGTCCTCGAGCAATCATGGGCACACCAATCATCCCCGGCATGCACACACAAATGGGTTTATCACCAACAAGATCTTCTTCTCTAAGTTATCAGGTTGGGTAGAATAGCTACTTATGCCTCATTGTTATAGATGAGCAATAGGAGTGAGACAATCCCATTATAACTGACAACAAAATACTACAAAGTTCATCCTTGAGGAATAGTTGAAACACTGCCACTCTTATTACCAGGTAGGGCACAAAAGTGAGAGATGTTCAACCCTTTAAGTAGAAAGGATAAACAAAAATGTTGGAGTAGAGAAATTATGGCTGAGAAGTGATTAGGGCAGAGCTTTACTCATTTTTTGACTAAAACTCCCCCTGAAATCTCCCTTTATCTCTTCCTTTTATTTCTTTCTCTCTTCCATTGGACTAGTCTGAGCTCTTTTCAATCTTCTTGAAAATGGCTGAAATGGGCTATTTGTAGGCAGCGAAAGGAGGTGGTAAGGCGGTAGACACCCAAGTTAACCAATAGGAGGGTTTTGTTGCTCAAATGTAGAAATGGGAGAAGAGAGAAAAGTGAGGTGGTTTAAGCATGGTCTAGATGCTATCACCATTGTTAGGATGGTGGCACCTTTTTGGATTGTTGCCTTGGCAACCACCCTTGTTGTAACAAAAAGTTTAATGAATTAAATTAGTGTTGCTTTGATACAAGTATGTGCTTGAGAAATGGAGATAACTAAAATAAGAATTACATGAGAAGGCAAATGAAATGTTCTGAAGAATAGTTAAATGATTGGTGACTGGAATATAAAGATAGGTAAGCATAACTATGTCTTTTGAATTTCTTGGTTATGTGCATTGATGCGTGTTGGATATCTAGATAATCTTAAAATGGATATCTAACTTAAGTAGAAATCGATAAGGGGGAAAAATAAGACCAAGTAGACAACTGAAAGACGAGTGTGAGGTTACTACATACATGGATAAAATGTGTTGAAGGTTTGATTTGCAAGTATGGAAATACATAATAGGTATATAAGGAAATCATATTTATCATCAATGGAAAGATATTAATACTAGTAATACCAATTGTATGATTATCTTTTGGAGTTTAAAACTCCTCTACATTTGTAAAATTAAATTCCACCAAGTGTATCTTGCTATGCTTCTGAACTTTCAGGAAAAAAATGATGCAAAAACATGTTAAGGTGGGCATTGATTATGCTAAAATTTAAGGATTTTATTTTTTGTTTGATAGTGAATTCTTAAAGTTCATATTAGGTACCCCTGGCAACAAAAATTTTATTTTGGAATAATGTATCGCATGTGATGAATATGTAGTTGTGGATTATTGTACACATAACTAATATACGGAAGCTATATATAGTATAGAAGATAGTTATGTAAACCTAACTTAAGAATATTAAAAATAGAATTTCCTAAACCACGAGGTTTGAAGGGTGGATAATGAGGTGTATCCATTTGTTTTCAATTGATTACAATGTTATATGAGGACTTGTTGTATCCAATATTAATTTGTATATTGTAAATATTAATCTAAGCGAAATGTGGCTTTGGATGAGAAAAGAAAAATTGAAAACACATCATAGTGTAAACATGTAACTATGATTCTGAGGCAAGTTTCTAGCAATAAATATGTAATTGTGAACACGGGAAATGATAGACAATTCAGATCATATTTATGGAGTGACTCACTGTATGTGTATAATTTGTAAAGGATAGTATAGTTTAATGGCAAACTACTACACATTTAGTTGTGATGTATGAAGTTGAGGTGGGGTAATTGATTAGTAGTTAAAATTAGCATCTGACTATGCCTTGTTAAGACTAATTATGCTTCGATAGAGTTTCAATGATGGCATTTCAGGAGAAATATTGAACAAGGGCCTCAAATCAATGCATATCAAGCTTTCATGCTACAACCACATGTTTTGGAAGAAAATTGGAGAAGGTTGAAACAAGCCAAGAATGTTTGAATGGCAATCCATGTTTGAACGTACTCTTGAATTATTGGAGGACCAGACTGATCAGGTGATGATACACGACGTGTTGTAGCTTAGAAGAAAATCAAAGAGGTACTTGAGTACCACATTCGAACGCCAACTAACGTTCGAACGTTGGCTTGAATCAATTAAGGACTCCTTGGAAGAGTGTGATATGGTATATGGCATGTGGAAGTGGCTCTCACAGAAGAACAAAGGCCACTTGAGTGGGAAGTTTAAACCCCATCCAGCGTTCAAACACCCATCAAAGAAGACATGAGACAACGTTTGAATGCCAACTAACATTCAAACACCCATCAAAGAAAACTGGAGACCGTGTTCGAATGCCAACTAATGTTCAAACGTTGTCCCTAGACAAGCTACAGAGTGGTTGATTTTCTATCCGGACCTTGTGGCATTCACTTGGAATTTGAAGGCCTTGTACAATTCTTCCACACTCCCTTGCCCCTTCTTTATTGCCTATAAATACTACCATTGTGGGAGCTTCAAAGGGGGGACTTGGAGCTACACTAGTTAGTCTTAGATTGAGATTTACATTTACTTGTATAGAGGGAGATAGATCATCTTTTGGTTGAGGTGCAAACCTTCCAAAAGTCACTAGCTTTCCTCTACCTTCATTATTACTTACTTGCTTCCATTGTTTGAGCTTCCTTCGTCCCTTAGAGGAGTGAAGCTCTTCTACTTTTCTAGACCTTTACCAAAGTTGTGAAGGGTGGAACATGATTAACTTATTCTTCATTGAAGATCGGCACCTTATGTAGTGTGTTTTACCTTGTAACTCCTCTACTTAGACGGATGAGAATCACTCACTTTTCTAGCTTTACCAAAGCCATGAAGAGTGAGTAGTTTCTAATTCACTCTTTAGTAAGAGGTGATGGGGACATGTATAAATCATTTGGAAGTTATATTTGTGCTTTTTTTTTATGCTTAATGCTTTATATTTCCCTTGTTTATTGAATGATTGAATAAATATAGCAAAGTTAAGGTACTTTGTACAACCATGAGTACTTTCTAGGACATAGATTACTCTTGACATTGAAAGACGCATTGGTTCTAGGCAAGGGCCCCGACTAGATTTTCATGATTACATTTCAATCTTTACCATTACTGTGCTTCATTAAATTAATGGAATATTAACACAATGATTGGATGCCTTACATAGACACTTGTTTTTTTGTAGACGGGTTGAGTCTGGGCATAGACAATTCTTGTAAACTGATTAGCATAAAACATTGCATATTTTATGTACTTATATATCCCTTTTACACTTGCTTTTGTAGTTAAAATGAGCAGAATTGCAATGTTCAAACTTTTAATGTAGTTTCAGTATGTTTACAGGAAAAGGGGTTCAACTGGTGCTTGTTAGGCCCTATCATGATGCTTGAGTTGATTGGAGATGAGGTGGAGGCTTGATGTTTGCTTGAATGGTGGAGAAACCAAGAATTTTGCAAAATAAAGAAAAACCTACTGGTAGAGCCTACCCGTAGGTTTTGGCTACTGGACCTACACCTACCGCAAAGCTACTAGTATTTTTTGCCTAATTGAGTAAAACCAACTAGTAGATTTTCCGTGATCTACCGGTAGGTTTTACTGACAAAGGACAGATTATGCATCTCAACCTTTGCAACTTTGGGGGTCCCACCATTGGGTCTCCCACTCGTCCCTGATATTCCTTACACACAAGAAACCCCCTTTTCACCCTAGCTTGGACTTTTGGATGTTTGGACATAAGTGAGGAAAGAGAGAATGGGTGAAGTTGGATGTGTAAGCTAGGCCTACACTAGCCTATCCAATCTATCCTTTTCAGCCCCAGATTGATTTGGATCATATCACACAGGCTAGGGAGACTCCATAGACAGTTTTTAAGGCTCCAATGAGCATATGAGAGAGATACATTAATATAGAGGGAGAAGCTTAGAGGTTCCAAGGAAGAAGAAGAATAGTGCTACAGAGATAAGTGAATATTTTTGCATTTTCTTCCATACATTGCCTTGTAATCTATTGTAAGCCTTGTTTAAGATTTGTTTAATGTCTTTAATGTCATTTATTACAAGCACATTTCAAGTTTAGTCTTTCATTTTGGACTTCACCATTAATGCATTCAAGTTCTTCATTTTCAAACTTTCAAATGGGTCTTAAATGCACTTTCCTATATTTTATGTTTTCTTGCATTAACTTAGCTCCAATCTTCATGCCTTTACGATGTCTTTCCATTACATTATTGTCTTTGCTTTAAGTATGAGTAGCTAAGCTTTTAAGTTGGCTAATCCAAGGGAGACCTCCTATTTGGTGTGCCATTTGAACACATTTTCTTTCACCCTCGTAGTGTACGTTGATTCGGTTTGACTGGGTTGAGTGTGGACGTGGTTATGAGTCTTTGATATCCCGTAGACTTGTCATAGGGTATGCTTGGATCCTCACCTCCATTTTAGTCCCTCGCTTCCCACGAATCAATCGAACATTTAAACACCATTGGAGGAAGGTCTCAAGTTTAGTTGGCATTCCCATTGGAATGAACCCTTTGGATTAGCCAACACTTATTTGTCATTTCAATTTTTCTATCGCAAATAATAAATCATCAAACTCAAACAACAAAGATTTTTACATTTTTTATTTTTACCAATATCACCTTCAACACAATTCATATCCTTCCCTGAGGAGACGACCTTGAAATATGATTTCCAAGTAAAAAATGACACTCAAAAGTCTCTCTGTGCTTGGGGAGCACTTTTATTCACACGCACACACACACACACACACATACATTTCATTCCACCACACCACACATCCGTTTTCCATTGCTTGCATTGAACTCAAGTGAGAGTGACACTCACCCACTTACATAATCCATATACACATCAAGGGTTCTTGTGTGTATAATTGGGAATACAACGGAAACCACCAAACATTTTTTGCGTAGTCGCCGGGGAAGGCAAGTGTCGAATTGAGAAGGTTATTTTCGGACAATGGAGGTAAGTCCCATGATTTTCATCATGGCTAAGGTACATTGCTCCTTGTATATGCATTTGTTTTTTTATTTTTTTATTTGTAGATAGTTTGTTACATGTGGGGAAGAGATGAACAAAATCGATTGGTTAGACAACACTTAGTCACCAACATGAACATTGACCAAGACCCACCCAAGGATGCAGGTGATAATTTTGAGAATGTAGGTGTCAATCCAAACATGCAAAGGGGTGGCGGAGTGCAAAAATATAGAATTCCCAATCCATGAATGCAATTCTCCCCTCCTGTGAATGAAGAAAACAACATCCAAATTGAGCCTCCACCGAGGTCAATGAGGGATTATCTTTAACCCACAAGAAGCACCACACACTCATGCATCCTCTTGTAGATCTAAGCTCATCTCTTACTAGTTAAGCCAAGAATGTTGTAACTACTCCCTACTTTCCACAGAATTGAAAGGGAGAACCCTTATTTGCACATAAAGGACTTCGAGAAAATAGTTGCAACCTTCCTCACCAATCATGGTATGGAAGACATAGCTAGAATAAAATTATTCCCCTTTTCCCTGAAAGATAAGGCAAAAATGTGGCTTAATTCCTTGAAGCCTCGATCCATTACATCTTGGACTCAAATGCTCTCTGAGTTTTTAAACAATTTTTTTTAGTGCCTAAAACCACCGCCCTACGTTCTATTGGCAGTGGATTATGTGTCCAATCATGACCAATGGCCCCAATCAAGACCAATTACAAAAAAATTCTATCCCAACCAAGACCAATGGCCCCTGGGTCATGGTCAAATTCTTGAAAGAGAACATTTTTTTAAGGTTTGGGATGCCTCGTGCAATAATAAGTGCTAGTGGGTCGCATTTCTGTAATAGATCATTTGCATCGTTGATGCACAAATATGGTGTCACATACAAGGTATCCATCGCATATCACCCACAGACCAATGGCCAAGCCAAGTTGGCCAATAGGGAGATTAAGAATGTCTTAGAGAAAACAGTGAACCCATATAAGAAAGATTGGTCATTTACACTGATTGATGCCCTATGGGCTTACTGCACTGCCTGCAAGACTATCTTAGGCATGTCTCCCTACCGGATCGTTTATGGAAAGACTTTTCATTTGCTAGTTGAGATGGAACATAAGGCCTATTAGGCCATAAAGAATTTGAACTGCAATTTGAGAATTGTCGGAGAGCATAGGAAACTAGAATTGAATGAATTGGAAGAGATTCAAAGAGATGCGTATGAGAGCTTAAAAATTTCAAAAGAGCGTGCCAAGATCTTTCATGACAAATCTATTGTACGAAAGTCATTCGAGGTCGGCCAAAAAGTGCTTCTATACAACTCTCATCTCTCGATCTTTCAAGGGAAGCTCCGATCCTGTTGGCATGACCCCTATCTTGTCAAGGTGGCCTACCCTAATGGAGTCGTGGAAGTCACAAACCCTAAGGATGGCAGAACATTCAAGGTCAATGGCCAAATACTCAAGCCATTCTTTGAGGGTTTCAAAAGACAAGAAGTAGAGGAGGATTTAACAGATCCAGTATATCCGGAATTAGTGGAGGTGTAACTGGTTTTTATGCTTTTTAGTGTATAGTCGCTTTTAATTACTTACTTTACTTTTATTTCATGTTACTTTCTTTTGTCGTATAGCTTTGTTTTTCCTAGTTGCAGATGTTGGTATTTTGTCAAAAGCTCAAATGCGAAGTGTTCTCTAACCCTACTCATCTTTTTACCATCCTTCTTTGCATATCATATATTTTTTGTTGCATTAAGGACAATACATGAATCAAGTTGGGGGGTGAGGTGCACCATTTGTATGATTCACCAATGTTTATGTTTGTGGAAATTTTTATAGATAATACCAATTTTTGTGGTGAAAAATTCACCTTTCACATATCATAAAGATTTTTGTTTAAATTATTGCAAATTATATGAAAATTTTTGTGAATAATATCTTAATGTTGATCAGTATTCCCTTATTAAGAGTGCTTGGGCTAGGCGTAAGTATCATATATGTATCTGCTTTTGAACTCAACCGTATGTGCTCGTTGAATATGTAATTTTGGCAATTTACGAATTGGATCCATATTCTGAGGATTGACATGAATAGTAGAGATGAGTAAGAACCCATGAGAGCTTTAGTGTCAATCCTTGTTGGAAGAAACTTACATTTACTCAAATAACAATTCTTCAAATTTCAAATTTATTCAGTAATCTCATCATACTTGTTTTGGCTAGGTGCATCTGTGCAGTTGATTGACTTCTTAGGCTATGTTTGAATATTTTGAACCTTGGCCCTTTTTTCTTGTGAAAATATTATCCATAGTGCCTTGATTGAGCTTCAATTGAAATTCGTTTCTGTGCCACACATTTGACCAAGCCAGTACAAAATAAAAAAAAAACTACCTCACCTTGGTTGTTCCTAGAGTTGAATATAAGTGATCATAAAAGAGAAGGAAGTATGGCAAAAACTCAACAAAAGGGATGAGTGATGTTGAAACTCAAAGAGTTGAATGGGAAAGAATGAAAATCGAAGAAAAAGAGAAAAAGGGGCGAGAATAAAAAAGAATGATCAAAAGAAAAGGAAAATGTTAAGGAAAAGAAGAAAAGAAATAAACAGTGTGGTGATGGGTTTGGACTGAAAATCCAATGAAAAGGGAGATGTGTTTCAAATAAAGGTCTTTCACTCAGAACAACCCTCTTTGTTATCCTATACCCTTTGTTTCTTTTGTATAAATATCACCCTAAGGCCCCATTATAGCCCTTGAAGTCCTAAATGATCTAGGGAAGCATGTGTGATGCATACTTTTAAATAAAAAGAGGAATCAGTTTTGCTACCTAATGCCCTAGCATTCCATTCATGAGATTATGCCAAGGTCGTTTCATTTT
The DNA here is from genome assembly GCA_963454935.2 of Ilex paraguariensis. NCBI lineage: Eukaryota > Viridiplantae > Streptophyta > Magnoliopsida > Aquifoliales > Aquifoliaceae > Ilex > Ilex paraguariensis. The sequence goes on along the minus strand of CAUOFW020000826.1, from coordinate 159,989 downwards.
CAGCATGAACTTCATCTTTGGATTACATGTGAGCATACTTTGTTTTGTACACAAGATTCTATCTTGCATGTACACATGGAGTGCATGCTAGGATAACTATAGTGTGATTCATTGTTAAGAGAGACCCTTGGTGAGTTTTGCATTGAAGCTGAATTTTGCTAGTCAATTGAATGTGAATTCTATTGTGTAAATGCTCAAATTACTTGTCCAATTCACACACACACTAGTTTGAAAATGAATGTGCAGGTGCATACTCTAGACTAGTATTTAAGGCTATAACTATATTCCTGTGTGCTTAGTTGGGCCATTTGAACAATGTGTTAAATAGCCTCACGCTTGCAGAGTAGGGTAATATTGCTCAAGTTTTTGATATTGGAATGAATTAAGAATGCCTTTGTTATTTTCATATGTGTTTTACCTTGTGGGTGTTCATTTTGGTAGTTTTTGGCCACTGGTCATGCATCTACCGTAAAACTACTGGTATTCTTTGTCTACTGGTATAAAACCTACCGGTAGGTTTTACGCGATCTATCTGTAGGTTTTGCCCAGAATGCCAAAATTAGGGCTTTTAATCGAATTTTTTCAAGGAAACTCTTCATTGTTTCCATAAATTATAGACCCTAAGGCATTTCCCTTTCACTCAAAATACTCCTAAGTTTAAGAATCGCTCATTCTATTGTGTTCATCTCTCAAATCTCACTCCTTGGATTTTGATTTATTGGTTTTCAACCCTTAAACCCCAATTTTTGTTGAAAATCCTCAAAGCCCTAATCTCTATTGCCATTTTTAAAACCTACACGATCCTTTCAATAGCTCATCAAGCGAGGATTATCTCCAATGTTTTGGACCCAGTTGGGGGGTTCTTGATGGCCCTCATTTCTCTTTTGGTGTTCGGGGCATTCTTGCTCTACATGGCCCACACCAAAAGAATCAGGCCAAGTCCTCCACGACCCTAGGATGTTAGTGTCTGCAAGAGAGGCGGGGAAGGGCCAAGTGGTGACCATGGGGAGTGGCAGAAAAAAGCGAGGAACGATGCTGGATGACAAAGCATCGAAGAAAAAAATGTGACTTGTGAGAGATCCTTGGGCCTGACCAATAAGGTTGTGAGGATCATCGAGGCCCGCGGGATTAAATTTTGGTTCAAGCCTATGAGTGGATTTAATTTGTCTCTATGCCAAGAGTTTTACCAAAAACTCAAGGTGGTAGACGAGGACAGGATGATCTTGAAGACGAGCGTGAGAGGTAAGGTTTTTGACGTGACTCCTTCTGTGATTGCCACTCTCATGGAGTATGAAAGGCCACCTCCCTCCATACCTTTGTACGCCCATAACATCACGAGGGTCAAGACCATCCCATAATACGTAGCTTTAGTGTACGAGGACCCGACTCAGTTTAAAGGAATAGTTCAAGTTGGGGGCCTCAAACATGCCTATGGAATAATGAACAAAATTTTGCACTATAACATTTTTACAAGGGGCTCCGAGAAGACTCCTAACGTTGAGAAGTTTGCCCTCTTAGATGCAGTGATAATGGGGAAAACCATGGATATCTCACTCTTTATCTGGGAGGTAATGAAGGAATTCGCCCAAGCTTGAAAGCCAAAGGCTAACCTCCCTTTTGGAAACTTGGTGACCCGCATGTGCGATCATTTCGATGTAAAGGGGTATGCCTTTGATAAGATCACTCCACCAAACATCGGGACTATAGAAAAGGCTAGTAGCAGTAAGAGGTCTGCTATGACTCGGGGAGAGCATACCAGGGCCTTGGGAACAGGGTCGTCTAGTGTAGGACAACCGTCTAAGGAGCCATCTGTTCCTGGGTCTTCCTCTTATGTACAGGAGCGCTCTGTGTCTCAGCCCCTCAATGCATTGGAGGAGACAGTTTACGGGATTTTTTGCGATAATGACCAGACTATTCCAGCAAGCATTCCCTAGTGAGCCGATTCCTGCTAGACCACCGCCTCAGGCTGCTGGACCATCTGCCCCCTCATCTTCCACTGTAGTTAAGATGGGGGACTCAGAGGAGGAGGAGGATGATGATGAAGAGAGCACACATGAGGACTTTAGAAAGGAGACTGATATTACTGATGATGATGGAGATGGTGGTGACGGAGATGATTAGTAGGATACAATCATTTTTGCCTTTTCGAGTTGTTTTGGGTTGTACATGATCAGTAGTGGAGTTATCGGCCTAGTAGAAGAGTCCTTAGGAATTGGAGGCCGTTTTGTTTTTCTTTTTGAATGATAACTCCATGTACTCAAATTTTGAAAAGAATTAAGGAAATACCACAGTTTCCATTCCATCTTGCCCAAGTTCATTTCGTAAAATTGCATTGTGATTTTTGTATTTTGACTATTGGATGAATTGTTTGTGTAAATGGATTGTTGTATTTTTATACTCTTGGTTTAAAAATGAACTTTGCTAGGGACTAGCAAAGCTCAAGTTAGGGGGGGTGTGATTAGCACAAAACATTGCATATTTTCTGTACTTGTATATCCCTTTTACACTTGCTTTTGAAGTTAAAATGAGCGCAATTTCAATGTTCGAGTTTTTAATGTAGTTTCGGTATGTTTACAAGAAAAGGGGTTCAAATGGTGCTTGTTAGGCCATATCATGATGCTTGAGTTGATTGGAAATGAGGTGGAGGCTTGATGTTTGCTTGAATTGTGGAGGAACCAAGAATTTTGCCAAATAAGAAAAACCAACCGGTAGAGCCTACCGGTAGGTTTTGGCTACTAGACCTGCACCTACAACAAAGATACCAGTATTTTTTGCCTACTGGTTGGTTTTCCTTGATCTACCAGTAGGTTTTACTGGCACAGGACAGATTCTACATCTCAAGCTCTGTAACTTTGGAGGTCCCACCATTGGGTCTCTCGCACATCCCTGACACTCCTTACACACAAGACACCCCTTTTTCACCCTAGCTTGTACTTTTGGATGGTTGGACATAAATGAGTAGAGAGAATAGGTGAAGCTGGGTGTGCAGGCTAGGCTTGCATTAGCTTGTCCAACCCATCCTTTTCAGCCCCTATTGATTGGGATCACATCACACAGGCTAGGGAGACTCCATGGACATTTTTGAAGTCACCAATGAGCATTAGAGAGAGATAGATTGTAATATAGAGGGAGAAGCTTAGAGGTTCCAAGGAAGAAGTTGAATAGTGCTAGGCAGAAAAGTGAATATTTTTGCATTTTCTTCCATAAATTGCCTTGTAATCTATTGTAAGACTTGTTTAAGCTTTATTTAATATCTTTAATGTCATTTATTACAAGCACATTTCAAGTTTAGTCTTTCATTTTGGATTTGATCATTAATGCATTCAAGTTCTTCATTTTCAAGCTTTCAAATTGGCCTTAAATGCACTTTCAATAGTTTATGGTTTCTTGCATTAACTTAGCTCCAATCTTCATTTGTTTACAATGTCTTTCCATTACATTATTGTCTTTGCTTTAAGTATGACTAGCTAATGTTTTAAGTTGGCTAATCCAAGGGAGACATCCTCTTGGGTATGTTATTTCAACTCATTTTCTTTCCCCCTCGTAGTGTACGTTGATTCGGTTTGATTGGGTTGAGTGTGGACGTGGTTGTGAGTCTTTGATATCCCGTAGACTTGTCATGGGGTATGCTTGGATCCTCACCTCCCTTTTAGTCCCTCACTTCCCACGAATCAATCGAACATCTAGACACTATTGGAGGAAGGTCTCGAGTTGAGTTGGCATTCCCATTGCAATGAACCCTTCGAATTAGCCAACACTTATTTCCCATTTCATTTTTTCTATCAAAAACAAAAAAATCATCAAACTCAAACAACAAAGATTTTTACATTTTTCATTTTCACCAAAATCACCTTCAACACGATTCACCTCCTTCCCTGAGGAGACGACATTGGAATATGATTTTCAAGTAAAACATCACACTTGAAAGTCTCTCTGTAGTTGGGGAGCACTTTTGTTCACACACATACCATTTCATTCCGCCACACAACACATCCATTTTCCCATTGCTTGCATTGAACCCAAGTGAGAGTGACACTCACCCACTTACATAATCTATATACACATTAAGGGTTCTTGTGTGGATAATTGGGAATACAACGGAAACCACCAAACATAAACCTGTACAAAGACATCGGAACCATGCTTTTAATTCTTACAATCCATCTTTATCTTCCGATTAACTTCATGTTGAAAGGGGGTTAATTGAGTTACCAAACACAATTATAATAAATCAGATGAATAACTACATGGTCAGTTCCTCGAGCTACAGGGTGGTTGTTACATTTGATAATTTATTATATTTTGTCTAGAAAAATCCCTTGGAAAGAATCTTATATTCTATTTAGGAAATCACATAACTTCAAATCTCAAGGGTGTTAGTCACTGGTGTTTGTCACTGCTTACTTCGAAACACCAACAATAGTTCTCTGTGGATTCGACTATGAACTTAATTGTATTATTACTGCATCTTGACTGCCTACACTTGGGTGTACACATTTCGGATCAAGTCATGTTTTTGGTGCCGTTGCCGAAGAACCATAAATTTTAAGAAAAAGGTGAAAAGACCTTCATTTTTGTATGTATATATATATATATATTTCATTTATTGTGTAGAATTCTTATTTTATGTCTAAGGACGATCCTCAGTTTTAAAATTTGCCAAAAGAATCTGTAGGATCTGTAAATCAGTCTAGACCATCTTCACCCAGATCAGTAGCAGACTTTTTGAGAATAGCATGGAAAATAATAGGAGAGAAGGGGAAGATCCTATGAGATAGGGGAAAGTTCGTAACATTGGAACTTTGCGGGATTATTTACATCACACAAGGAATAGTGTCCCCTCTTGTTTTGTCTTTCTTGCAAATGGGCCCCTCTTCACTACAAAGGCGGGGACAATGCATCTACTACCTCAATTTCATGGACTCGAAGCAGAAATCTCTTATCTGCATATAAAATATTTTGAGGAGGTATGTGGAACATTTCAAGACAATTATGAGCTAGCCAAGTTGAAACTTTTTCCTTTCTCTTTAAAGGACAAAGCTAAACAATAATTAAATTCTTTAAAAGCCCTTTCAATACCTAACTAGCAAGCATTACAAAATGAATTTTTTTAAAAAAAATTTCCTCTACACCGCGCCAATGCACTCAGAAGGCAAATCATGAATTTTTTGATTAAAGAAATCAAAAAAAGAGAAACATTTTACCAAAGTTGGAAGAGATTCAAGGATCTTCTCTAGTCTTGCCTACACCGTGCTTTGAGAATTGGACTTTGGTAGGATTTTTATATGACTCCTTGCCCACTAGACTACATCAGTTTGTCGAAATGATGATTGAAGGAAAGTTCATAGGAAAAAGTTCGAAGGAGGAATTCAATTTTTTCACACTATATCTGATAGTTCTCAGATGTGGATTCAGCCTCCCGTACCACTGTTGAAGCCAAACCATCTACCTCCCAAAGGGGTAAATATGTCTTGAAAGATGATGATGATTTGAGAGTGAAAATTACTACCTTGTCTCGAAAGCTAGAAGCTGTTGAGATAAAAAGGATGCATCAAGTTGATGTTGGCCCTCCCATAGAACAAGTGTGTGGGATTTGTGCACTAATAGGACATCCTACTAGGAAGTGTCATACCTTTTCGACATTCCAAGAGGTTTTGTTGTAACAAACAAACGCAATTTCTAACTCGGTATCTAGTTGTTGTAACTCCACAATCCTTTTTCGGAGAATTGGTTGAGCTACAAGATTAAACAAGCATGGTCGATCTTCAAGATTAAACAAGCATGGTCGATCTTCCCGTCTATCCACCAATAGATCAAACTCCTCCAAAGCATCAATCATCTTCCACCTCTAAACAGCAAGAACATTCATTTGGCTTTGCATGAACTGATTCAGTGTGTCCTCAAGGCTCCTCTATGTGATGGTTGGTATGGTTGATATGCGGGATGTCCTTGAGGTGGTGGTTATGAACCTTGTTGTGGAATGTATTGTTCTTCGCTACAATTCTTGGGCCCAAATTTTTTTTGATCCTAGTGCTACTCAGTCATTCATATGCACTACAAATGCTTTGAGTTTGGGATTGAACTTAGAGAAGCTAGAATACGCCATGAGTATTGACATGCCTATGGGAAGTATATTCTTGAAAGCTACGGTAGGGAACTATTTGAGTTTCTTAGCCAGCTTAATGGGAGATGATCATGATAAATTCCAATCCGATGTGGTATTGATTATGTCAGATTATCTGGATGTCTTCCCAGATGAACTACCCGGTTTACCCCTATAAAGAGAGATTGAGTTCAAGATTGATCTTTATCCGAGAATCGAACCCATATCCATTGCTCCCTATAGAATGGCACCTTTGGAGATGAAGGAGCTAAGAAAGCAATTGGACTAGCTATTGGCTATTGGGTTTATCCGTTTAAGCACTTCACCTTGGGGGCCCCTGGTCTTTTTTGTGAAGAAACATGAAGAAACGCTTTAGTTATGCACGGATTACCAAAGGTTGAATCGAATGATAGTGAAGAATAAATACCTATTGCCACGAATTGATGATTTATTCGATCAGTTGAAAGGTTCTAAGTATTACACCAAGATTGATCTTCACACTGGGTATCATAAACTACGGATCAAGGAGGAGGATATTTCTAAGACAGGTTTTCGTATTCGGTTTGGTCATTTTGAATATACGGTGATGCCGTTCGGATTGACTGATGCTCCTACAGCCTTCATGGATTTGATGCAGAGGGTATTCCGACCGTATTTAGATCAGTTTGTTATTGTGTTTATTAATGACATATTGATTTATTCATAGACCCAAGGGGAACATGATCGCCATCTCTCGATTGTACTACAAACACTGACAGAGCATAAGTTGTATGCGAAGATGAGTAAATGCGAGTTTTGGATGAAGGAAGTAAAATTCCTTGGTCATGTTGTGTCCGAACAAGGGGGTAGTTGTTGACTCTGCCAAGATTGAAGCAGTGATGAAGTGGGAACCACCGAAGAATGTGACTGAAGTATGTAGTTTCTTGGGTTTAGCAAGCTACTATCGGAGGTTTGTAGAAGGCTTCGCAAAGCTCATAATGCCGATGACTCGCCTCACAAAGAAGGGAGAAAATTTTTTGTGGACTCAAGCATGTAAACTAGCTTCTCGCACCTTGAAGGAGAGATTGACGATAGCTCCTGTCCTCATTATCCCAAGCTGTGGGTAAGGTAGCTGCTTATGGCTTAAGGCAACTCAAGATTCATGAGCAGAACTACCCCACTCACGACTTGGAGCTTGCCGCTGTGGTTTTTGCTCTTAAATTATGGAGGTGTTACTTGTACGGGGAAAAGTTTCAAGTGTTTTGTGATCATAAGAGTTTCAAGTATGTATTCACACAGAATGACTTGAATGTTTGACAAAGAAGGTGGATTGAATATCTAAAAGACTACGATTTCACCCTCAACTATCATCCGGGGAAGGCTAATGTAGTAGCAGATGCACTTAGCCGAAAGTCTTGGGGTGAAATCAATGTTATTGTTGTTCAGAGGTGGAAGATGATTGATGCTTTGGAGGAGTTTGATTTGTTGATGGATAGATGAGTAGATCAACCATGCTTGCTTAATCTTGTAGCTCAACCAATTCTCCAACAAAGGATTGTGGAGTCGCGACAACTAGATACCAAGTTGGCAGCTATCCGGGGTATATTGGAGAGAAATAAGATTATTGAAAATTGGTCGATACACGATGATGAGTTACAGTTTCGTGGGAGACTATGTGTACCAAATAATGACCAAGTGCAGGAAGAGGTGTTTGGTGAGTGCCATCGTTCAAAATTTTCCATACACCCGGGTAGTTCTAAGATGTATAGAGACATGAAGCATCAATATTGGTGGAAAGGGATGAAATAAGACATGGCTAAGTGCGTGTCAAGGTGCATGGTGTGTCAGCTAGTGAAGATTAAGCATCAAAAGCCCGGAGGATTATTATAGTCCTTGCCTATTCAAGAGTGGAAGTGGGATCACATCACTATGGACTTCGTGTAAGGTTTTCCACGGACTTCACGCGGTCAGAATGACATATGGGCCATTGTGGATAGATTTACCAAGTCGGCTCATTTCTTGAGTATGAAGATCACAGACACCTTGGAGAGCTTAAGCAAGCTCTATATTCGTGAGATTGTTAGATTACATGGAGTTTCACTCTCTATTGTTTCGGATCATGATTCTCGTTTCATAGCGCAATTATGGCAGAGTTTACAATGAGCTATGGAGATAGAGTTACACTTTAGCACCGCTTTTCATCCTCAAACGGATGGCCAATCTGAGAGGGTGACACAAATTTTGGAGGACATGCTACGAGCTTGTGTGTTGGACTTCAATGGAAGCTGGAGTGATCATTTGCCGCTGGTGGAGTTTGCATATAACAATAAATTTTAATCCAGCATTGGCATGGCACCTTATTAAACATTGTATGGGAGACCATGTAGGTCACCGACTTGTTGGCTAGAAGTTGGGGAGAGTAGTTTGTTTGGGCCAGAGATTGTTTGGGAGACTACGGAGAAGATAAAACTCATCCGGGAGAGACTACGCACCGCTCAAAGTAGACAGAAAAGCTATGCGGATAGAAGAAGAAGACCCTTGGATTTTAAACCCCACACTTTTATTTTTATTTATGTATATAGGTATATATAGTAAGTAATTATTTCTTTTTAAATAAATATGGTCAAGTTCGAGTAAATAGTAGTTAAAACTTAGTTTTAGCTTGCAAATATATGAAATCATTGTAATAGAACTTGTACCAACTAAATTTGATGTACAAAAGTATGTTGTATATGTTTGGGTTGGAATTGGAAGGGTTTGAAATGGATTGGAAATGAAAAAGGGAGGGTTTGTAGAAAAATAGGCAAAACATTTCAAAAGCTCGATGAAAAACCTTCAGAAAGGTTAAGGTAAATACTTATCCAGTAGGCAAAACCTTCCGGAAGGTTAATGAAAATGATTGTCCAGTAGACAAACCTTCCGGAAGGTTGATGAAGAACCTTCCGGAAGGTAATAGAAATGTTTGTCTAATAGGCAAACCTTCTGGAAGGTTTTCTAAAAATCTGAAAAATCCATCTATATGAAATCATTATTTCTTGGTATCCTTGCAAAGACCACCATGCTTTAAACAAAGTAATGGTTGAATAGCCATTAAATCTCTTTTCTTGGCAAAAAACCCTAGTTTTTAAGAGAAATGAATTTTTCTCTTGATTTTTCCTTTGTTCTTGGTTTCAAAACTCAAATGCTTTAATTTGAACAATAAAAGGTTATATTTTGATGATCTCTTGCTTATTTTATTGAATTGTTATGTTGGAAAAATAATACCTATGGAAATTGGGGGTTTTTGGATTGACTTGTGATTTAAGAAAATGGTTGTTAGTACATCTCTAGTGTGGTTGTTGTGATGTACTTGAATTACATTCGAGGATTGCCGTAGAGTGTTAGAGGTTAGTCTATCCCAGTGGGGATGAGATGGTTTCCTAACACTTGTAGTGGTTTGTTGTTTGTGAGAGCAACAATTATTGTTCACGTAAGTTTGAAGCTGAGGGATGGTATACCTTTCTTGAAAAGGATTCGTCAATGCCGTGAGAAACGGTATACGCCCTTCCTAAAATGTTTGGGATTGTGTAATTGTGGTGGGTGAACGAGGTAGGATCGGGGTGTAGATTCATAGGAAGCAACCAACATACATGAGAATATGGGTTGATGTTATTGAATGATTTATTGATTTCTATCACTCTGAAATGGTTATTCCTTTCATTTAAATTATTGCAATTGCGTAAACTTGAAATCAAATAAATTGTCATTGTTTTTATTTCAAGTTATATATATGCTATTTTGAAAAGTGAGACCGAACTGTTTATATGTTTTCTAAACCTTGTTCGAGATTGGGAGAATGTTGCTACAGAGCTTAGTGTTCACCCCTTACAAACTATATATTTTTCAAATTGTGGTCTAGAAGAGGAGCTCAGAGTTGAGGAGCCGCTACATTGGGAAGCTCCACTAGACGGGCTTGTGGATCCCGAGGTGGATGTCTAGGGTTATACTCTCTTTGGTGCTAGATTAAGAAATTTCTTTTGAGATTATGTGAAGACTAATCTTTTGTTATTCCGCTGCAAGTTTAAATGTGATTCTTTTGGGATGTAATTATCATAGTCGATCATATTCTTTTGGAATATAATAGCTGTGTGTTGGCATATTCTTTTGGGAATGATGTTGTAAATATTACATTTGGCGAATGGAATTTCTTTATTGATGAATTTTATTAGTTGCTCTCATGATGTGAATGGATTTAAAATGTAATGTCGTCCAAGGTGGATTTTGGGGCGTTACAGATGAAAATTAGGGATGTGCTTCGAGTTTTCTACGTGATGGAAGAATTATGTGCTTCGAGTCATCTAAGTGATGAGAATTTTTGTTTGTCTGGCTTGAATTTCTTTTGTGATCGGGGATGTGTGTGTGAAAGGTATTCGTTGTGTGGCTCAATTTAATTATATGAAAGTAATGATTTGTGCAGTATATTTTGTCTATGTGGTATATAAAAGTAATGTTTGTGTGATGTACACGAAGAACGTCTATGTGGTGAACTGTAATTTGAAAGTTGGTAGCTGCTGCATTGTTAAGGTTGTTCCTAAATTAATAAAGAGTTTTTTTCTTTCTTGGTGCGCTCATGATTAATGATCACATCCTTGCTCTCAGTACTGATATTAATGACTTTTAAGGAAAAATCGTAAAGATGCAAGTCTACTGCCAAGTCTAGAGGGTCGAATGGGATGTCAAAGTTTTGAGATCAATATCACGGTCTAACAATAAGTTGGGCTCATGGTGAGCCATTCCACTAATGGGTTATGGTGAATTTTTATGTACTTGTATTTATATATAGAAAAGTGGTAGAGATTTATGGTTGTTGTCGAATTCTCTTTATCGTTTGAGACAGATAGTGAACCAAGGGTTGGGGTGTTACATCATTTCTACTCAAACTAATTCACACACGGTTCTTCTAAAGGCTTAAGGGCTATACAAGAATATTCACAATCATGTTGGTACCCAAAACTTGAGTGTGTGTGATATGATCATGCAACTCAAGAAATTCATAAAACAAGATTCATATTCCTATTAGCTATCCAAAACTATTTTCAATGCCAAAACTCACCAAGGTTTTCACACTCATAAAATGAATCTCTGACTATAGTGACTGTTCCACTTGTTAGTATATGTGAGGATCGAATTTATGTAACCAAAGTAACTGTACTCACACATGTCTCAAAAATGAAGTGCATAAGTTAAATGGAATGATTGCCTGACGGATCGACACCAATTGAAATAATAATAATAATGAAAATTTAAATGGAATGACCTTGGCATAATCTCATGAAAGGAATATTAAAAGACATATAAGGAATACAATTGGCAAATCTTGTAGACATTGAAGTTTACACACTTAATCATGCCTTCTAAAATCAAATAGGACTATATTCGGTTGTAATGGGGCCTTAGGTGAAGTTTTAAGAAACAAAGGAATTCAGGATTCAAATGGGTTATCACATAGTCCATTTTTGTATTCAGCAGATCCTTATCCCTTCTCTTGATACAACATAGAAGGTCATATCCTTTATTCTTCCTTCACAAGCCCTTCGCTTTCTCATTTTTCAACATTCATTTCACATTTTTCATTTTTTCCCTTCTTTCATTTTCCTCATAATCTCTCTTTATTTTTTTCATTCCTGATTGATTGAACCTTTTACCATAACTTCTAACACATATCAAATAAACACACATCTAGGGATAACCAAAGTAAGGTATATACTTATATACTCGGCTTTGTTATTAATTGAGGTAAAGAAATCAAAACTCACTATGGCTCAGTCATGGATAATAAAGATAATGAATAGAGAGAACAGGTTAAGGCTCAAATAAAATTCACAGATGGCTTAAGATTATCTTTCCAAAAGTATGAAGAAGAGTTGCCATTTAATGAGATATAACCAACAAATTACTCATATGCTCTTAACCAAAACTAGAATTATAAGATTATTGAGAAACAATGGATTTGAAATGAATCTCATATGAGTAAATGTATTATAGCCCTCCCCAACGATGATAGGTTATGACGCCCGAAAAATCGAGGGTCCTTTGTCACCCCGTTGATCATCTATCAACCAGTGGAATACTCGTGGATAACGTATAACTTGATATCACACCGCTATGCCCCATTTACCGGGATCCATAATTTAACCAAATTCGGGCAGAGTCTCCTTTGTACGGGCAGCTCTACCCAAAACACGAACTATGCAATCATACAACATTTAATCACATAACCCATCCAAGGTCCAATACACATCAATTCATACTCCCACATCATGAATTTATGCATCAAACATATTTAATACAAGTTTGATTACAATCATTTTCATAGATTTACATGTCCAAAATCGAACTTCACAAAAGTTTTACAAAACAAGGTTTAAAAGCTACATGTTGACTTCTCTTCATCCTTGAGGCCCCAAATACGAGTCGTCCATCGGTGTATAGCCCGTACCTGAAAAATTTTCTCATAAAAGGTGAGCCACGCTCAATAAAGTATCTCCTAAAGAGGCCACTCCCCAATCTAATGCATATGAAATGTCCACATGCAACATTCAACAAGTAACAACCATTCCAATTAAGAATATGCAATTCAATGTTGGAAATCACCATGTCATGCCATGAAATGAGATGAGACTCACTCATGTACTTTAACCTGAGCCCTTACTGACTCCTATAACACATGCAATGTCAATGTGTATGAATCTATGATTAGGACAAAATATTGCACATCATATACACATTTGTACCCTTTTTATACTTGCTTTTGAGGTGAAAATAGGAGGAATTGCAATATTTCTAACAATTAATAAGGTTTCAGTGTGTTTGCAAGCAACCATCATAGTGCTTAAAGTCAATGGAGATGAAGGGGAGACTTGACGATAACTTGAAAGGTGAAAACACCAAGATTTGAGCAAAACAAGTAAAAACCTATTGGTAGGTTTGCCCATAAAACTACAGTAGGTTTTGTGTATTGGAGTTGGTTCTACCGCAAACCTTCTAGAAGGTTTTGGCTACAGGAGTAAAACCTACCAGTAGGTTTGGCCATCGACCTACTGGTAGGTTTTGCTAAAAAAAATGCCTAAACTCTGCAACTCAACTCCAACTGCTTGGGGGGCCCACCTACACTTCTCCCACACTTACCCAGACAAGTTCCACATACAACCATGCCATTTCGTACACAAAGTTTTGTCTTGGAAGAAGAAGCATGGAAGAAGAGGATAGAGAATGATAGTGGTTGATAAAGTGTAGGGAAGTACAGGGCATGCTTGCACCTTGCTTGTGCAAGCTTCCAAGCCTCCCAAAATCATTGAATCTCTGCAGCATATAGACTATATGTGTTGTCCGAATTTGATATTGACAATTTACGTGCAAGTATACACAATTAACAAGTAATAAAGTAATAAGTAGAGTATCGCTCCCGCGGAGAATTATGCTAATAATATCCAATTTCTAATTACCAATTCATACTAGAATTGAATTTACCCATTTCCATTAAATCAAATACAATAGGCAAGTTTTAAAATACATATAACAGCCCACCCATTTCATATAGTCATCATAGGATGGAAATAAACCTAATTAGGATGAAAACCCTACCTCTTGAAGCGTAAGACAATTCTAGGAAGCTCCAAGAACTCAAATATCACCCATAACCAAGCTTTCCCTAAAATCCCGCCTTTGAAATTTGGTGAAACCCATCCTTTTTGGTATGGTTGCGTAGCCCTCGTCGCATAGATCGACTTTAATACTTGGTCCGAAGGATTCCAACCTGCGGAACTTTGTAGATCTTAAAGAGAAATATGGAATTCTCTCTTTTTCCTTTATTCCTTTCCAACATTAAAACCAGAAAACCCAGCAGAGATTTTGTGTAGAAAATCAGATTTTTTTTTCTCCTATTTATACCCTTTAATGTTTGATCCACGTCGCGCCACACATTCCCTATTCTCAGGTCCGTTTTCGCCCCAAAACGATTAAATTTCGTCCCAGTTGAAGTTCAAAATATTTTTATATGAACTTCTTTTAAATTATGATAAAATTTAAAAAAAATTATTTTTGGGGTCATTTTTGAGGTCACCCAACAATCGGTCGCCTCGAAAAACGCAAAAACCTATCTATCTCAGAATTCGACGAAAATTATCTGGATAACTAGATTTTGTGAGATGAATCCAACGGTGAGATCTATTTTGTCATCCGAGCTATAGAGAAATATGGATTTTCAATCCACACTACTGTGGCAAATTACCGTTTTACCATTGTTCATAAAAAGTTCAAATTTTTCCAAGTATTACATAGGCACTAGACTCATAAGGTATATACAAGTATCTCTGCTATGGATGTCAAGCTTTCATAAAACATGAATATAATCTCATAAATCTCAACAGAAGTTACATGCTCATTGTGAATGAAGTTTGAGTTTGTAATACAAAAATCACTATGATATTCCAACATAGACAAGAAATCTATAGAGTAAAACATGCAACCAATATGAACATTAAGTAGCAAATCTACAATTCCATAACTCTTAAAAAAAATTCATCCAAATAGACATTTTATTTTGAAATAAAATTCAATTTTTTTTTTCATTTTTTCCACTAAACTACTAAAAATAATAAAAAACTAAAAACTAAAATAAACAGAAATATGAGCAAAACAATAGTGTAACCTCACACCCCCCCCCAACTTAAAATTTTGCATTGTCCTCAATGCAACAATGATAAAACAATGGGTAAAATAAAAAAAGGTTAAGGGATAGAGAACACTTGAGTGAATCTCCTAAACAAAGTTATCTAACTAATCTAGGGTACAAAAATTCAAGTTATTGAAAAGGTTCAACTGGGCTCCAATTGCCCAATACCCGACTTCACTTGGGATTTTTCACCACCAAAGAACAATTCTTGTTTGAGTTTTCTCTCCACACCACGTAATTCTTGCAAATTGTTTAGCAATTTAGTATAAAATACAGCCTCAAAGTTGTCTTCATCACATTTAGAATTAATCAAACATAATTATAGAGGATCTTAACACAGAAGTTTTAAAATTCTCTTTCACACACTCATCCACCATGTCTATCTCACAAAAATCTCCCTTACTCCCCTCCCCCCGTTGATTTGCTACATGAAAAATATTGAATTCAATAGTCAGATTCCCAAAGGAGCATTTCATCACTCCACTCCTACAATTTATTAATACATTTGATGTTGCAAGGAATGGGCGTCCTAGAATAATGGGAATCTATGCAATAGGGTTAGCAACTGGTTTAGTGTCCAGTATTTATAAACTTGACGGGAACATAAAACCTATATACCATAACCAACACATCTTTAACTACCCTTCTCGGTACTTTCACACTTTGGTCTGCCTACTAGAGAGTAATTGAAATGGGTTTCAATTCTTCAAAAACTAATTTCTTGTAAATTGAAAAAGATAGGAGATTCACACTTGCAACCAAGTCTAGTAATGCTCGTTTGACCCGGTAATTCCCAATGGTAATTGCAATGGCCAGACAGCTGAGACCGTTGTAAATGGGTGGAGTGTTGGTTTAGAGAACAGTGTTTGTATGCTCCATCAAGAATGCCTTTTCCTGGACATTCAACTTCCTCTTGATGGTACACAAATCCTTTAAGAACTTTGCATATGATGGCACCTATCAAATTGCATAAAAGAGAGAAATATTGATTTTTATCTGCTTGAAAAAAAAAAAAAAGAATCTCAGCTTGGTTAGCTTGTTTTGCAAGAATTTGAAACACTGAGGGTAAGGAGGGAGAATGGGTTGTACAACCTCTTCAGACCCAACAACCTTTGCAACTCAAGTGACTCACTATCTCTGGTGTTGCCCTAAGTCTCTTTTCTATAGGCTTAGAGACTCAGTGTGGGATAGTTTTGTCGACTTCCTTACCACTCCAAAGAATGGTAATGGACTTATGCTGCTCCTCATTGGGTGTGGCATTAGAACTCTCATTCCCATGTTGACCCTTGGAATTGTCTTGGGGTTGTGTAGGGAATTTTCCCTTTTCTTGTTATTGTATCCCCATGTTATTGGTCGACTTGGTCATTTGAGACCTAATGTCATTCAGAGTCTTGTTAGTCTAGCTTTCCTCTAGGGAGAACACCCTTGTGGAGACAAGTTCTCTACAAACACTTGAGGTGTTGGGTGCAAAGACTGGTTACTTGTAGACTTAATAGGACTGGACACTGACTGGTTTAGAGGGACATGAGCCATAAATGTGGAGGCTTGAGCAGCAATGTTATTTCTCTAACTAAAATTCAGGTGCGTATGCCAACCCGGATTATAAGTATTAGAGTAGGGATAATTTTTTTGCCTTGGTTGGTTAAAGGAATTCACTTGCTCATGGAGGACCTCTTTAAAAGCTAGTAGGGTTGGACAATCCTTTACAGAATGCTTAAACTTTTCACAAAACGAGCAAGGTTCCTCTTAAGCACACTTACCACATCATTCACCTTCCTTACCTCTAGGTTTTCTACATGCCTAGACAGATGATCAATTTTGGCAAACAACTTATCTTGCTCTCTCGAAGTATATTTTTCACCCCTAACAGACTGGGATGGAATACACTGTTTTGATCGTTCAACGGCATCCTAAATATCCTAAGATTGGGCATTTTCTGATAAACTATCATAGTAATATAATGCTTCCTCAGGCTCCTTACTTAAAAGCTCACTATTACACATCTTGTTGATGAACTGACGATGGGTTGGTGCAATTCCTATGTAGAAGAAACTCACCAACTACCATGGTTCAAAGCCATGATGTGGTACAATATTCAAAAGAATTGAATGTAAAATGTTTGCAAAAAGAAATGAAAAGTAATTACATTGCAACAATGTAACACTTGAATTTAAACAAAGTTTGTAAAGTAAAACAACGGAGAAAGCTTAAAAGAAGAAGCATAAAAAGAAAATATAAAACCCTAGGAAATAGCAAAGAAAAGAATGGTGAATTGAACAATGGAATGACTATATTTTCTCTCTCTCTAGACTTGGGTATTTATAGAGGATTTGCTACTGGTTTTTCTTCATTTGATCCACCAATCATGACCCTCAAAATATGCTAGCCGATTTCCTTCCTTAGGAGTCTGAATTACCGAAAATAAAGCAACCTACCGGTAGGAAGTTGAAAATGACCTACTGGTAGGACTGTTCACTGTTTTTCTCCTACTAATTGCTTTGTTCTTCTATTGGTAGAACACCTTTCTGTCTTCAACCTACCAGTAGAAAAACTCTATGTTTTTCTCCTGCCAGTAAGATTGCTTTTCTATTGGTTAGATCATCTTTTGGCCTTCGTTGCACCATTAGAAGACCTACCGATGGAAAGGGTATTTTCTCAATTATGCTTGTTGTGGCCTTGGCTTCACTCTTGGACCTCCTGGCTCATCTTCCAAGTCATCAATGGCATTGAAACATGTGCAATTCCATGTCCTTACACCAGTTCACCTGCAAACACCCATTTTCACTATAAAATATAAAACTCATCTAATACAAAGGAATTAAGTAACTAGCATGACTAATATGTATGATTATGAGGCCTATAATATACAATATTATGCTCTCATCAAAATCCTAATGCATATTACCAGTTAGTGAGTGTCCTAATATGTATTCTTTTTGACAACTCCCCCTTTCTTTTTATCCCTTCTACTCCATGATTTCAATTAACACAATTGGAATTCTATAATTTTATTGTATGCTTCTAATCATGGTTAACATGAACTTTACAAATAAGCAATTTACAATTGACCATAAGTATTTTTATAATTCAAGTGCGATTATTTTTAGCCATTTATTTATGCCTCACCTTTTTAGATTTGACCACATTGGGCTATTTTCTCATAATTGGCCTTCAGTATCTTTTAAGGGATTGAGGTTTAACTAATCTTTTACTATGTGTTCACCTATCACCAACACTAAGAGTCATTTAAAATCATTAATAGTTCATACTAATCAAACTCCTAAGTGTGAAGGGGAATGGCATAAACTTACTTGGTTTTTAACAAAGAAAAATATACACAAAGTGTCTAATGAAATGTACTAAAGATCACCTAGGTCCATACTCTTACCTTTCCTACTTCTTAGGAGCCATGACCTTGCTAAGGCACTCGGAGCTTCAAACTTGGTTTAGATGGTGACTTTCTCAAAGTCTTCCCTAGTTATCCATACTTGTTTTCCCTTCCTAAAACTTGGGTTAGGTCAAGGAATGGGTGGCGGACTAGGTCTTTTCTCTCTTTGATAGTATGTAAATCAATTTTGATCTTGGGAGTAAAAGAGGCATTGTACACTATAGTAGGCGGTCCATGTGAAGATGATGCCTGCATATACTTGGACTCACGCTACATCTCCAAAAGCTTAGAAAGCATTGAGGCTTGTTGATTTAAGGCTTTGGATTGGTTTGGCTAGGTGCTCAAGCTTCTTATTTAAGACATTCCTATTTTTCATACAATGTCCACTAATATGGCCATGTTCTCCACAAGTATAGAAAAACCCATGATTGGTTTGGGTTTCTTTAACAACTCTCTTCTTTGAATGTCTACCCTTATCACTATTAGCATCTTTATAGATTGTGCCTACTTGGGGGGGGTGATAGGTTAGTGATACCTTTCACAAACACGGTGTTGGAAGAAGTGTAGATGTATTGATTTGTGTAGCCTAAACCACGCTTATCACCAACATTCTTTCCCATAGATAACATTCTATCAAAATTTTCATTGCATTGGAGAAGTCTCTTAGAGAGTTCATTTGATTCAATGAAAATTTTATCAAGTTTGCCACATGTTGAATGAAGATTCTTCTTAGAATTTACAAGCTCATGAAACTAACTCTCTCTCTCTCTCTCTCAAGGAAGCTCACTTGATCATTGAGAGTCTTCCTCTCATCCTCTAGACCACATATTTGGGTCTTGGACTTCACCAAGTCCACTTGAAGTGCTCTTGTCTCTTCTTCACTTGAGTTAACCTGACCACGCAAGGAGACCAGCTTCTCTTCTTGCTTGAGGAATTGCACATATAATTGATCATATTCATCTTTTATATCCTTAAAACAATATTCATCCACCACCCATGTAGGGATCTCCTCGTCCAAGTCATCTATTTCCATGGTAGGACTTTTTTAACTTCACTCATGGAAATTTCTCTAGGGGTGAGGAGTGTGAACCTACAATGGCTGTGAAGTTCTCATCATCATCATTAAAAAAAGAGTCAATACTCGAATTTGACTTGCTTTCACTATCACTCTATGCAGCCTTCATAGCTCTACTCATGTATTTGGGTGAATCTCTATTTTTTCTATCTGGGCATTCCAATGCAATATGTCCAAATCCTTGACATTCAAAGCATTACAAGCCTTGCCCTTTTCTATCAACTTCTTTTCAAGAGTCTTCTCCATTTCTATCTTCCTTCCTTAGGAGTAGGTCTGCTAGGCTTTCCTTTCGACCTTGAGGACTCAACATTACTATCCTTGAAGTATTTTTTGAACTTTCATATAATTAAGGCTAGGTCCTCCTCTCCTAATCGGGGAGACCCAAATTTACCTCCTTTTTAATTTGCAGAGCTCAAGGCAATGCCCTTAGATTTCTTTAAGGATGTAAGGTTCGTCTCAATAGGTCAATATCAAGCCAACTAGCTCTGCCGCCAACGCCAGCTCCATGTTGAAACTTATTTCCAAGGATTTGACTTTTGCATGAAACCTCTCTGGTAGAGATCTTAAGATTTTTCACTTGATGGACATATTGTCAACCTTGGTGTGAGACCCGAACATACATTTTATGGCATTTTATAAAGTGCTAGGATCTAAAGTAGAAATTGATAATATTAACTATGGGATCAAAAAAGTATTGAGGATCTAGAAGATAAAGTATGAATCCTGAAAAATATCCTTAAGGACTTAGTTATATAATGGGCATTCCATATAGTGCGAAATATTTAAATTTAAAAGGTTGAAGTTAGTCATGGGACAAAATTAAGAATTTTTGAAAATGCGGGGGGAGGGGTTGTAAACTATGAACTTTGATTATCTAAATTTAGGTTGGATTAGGAGTTTGTTAAATGTAGAATTTGAATTAGTTAACTAATGAAATTCTAAACGTGGAACACTTGTCTTGGCCAACTTCTCCCAATGGAGACAAGAAAATTGGTGCAGGTTATAGGGGGAGTCTTCACTTTGGAATGCAATGATTTTGAAGACTTGGAGGGAAAAGGAAAGAAAGCTCCAATCAGTGGAGAGTTTTTAGCTTTGGGTGAGGAAGTTTGGCTTCATTAAGGTAAAATCATCTTCATTTAATCTCTTATTTTCTTTATGATTGTCATGGGTAACTAGTAAGCATGAGAATTTGGATGGTTATGGTGACCTTAGGTATTATGGGGAAGTGTTGGAGTCTTAGAGTACCCAATTAGACAAATTGATGTTTTTGGTGAAATTTCAACAAGAAAAGCCTACATGTGGGTAACCTCTAAATCAGGAAATTTATGTGTTTTGAATCTAGATGTTGGGGGTAAAGATAGTGTAATGATAATAGGTGTTGGCTATGGAAGGAAGATTGAGTGAAGCATTAAAACCCAAATTGTTAAAGTTCGGTACTACCATGTGTCTACTAGTAGGAGGTTCTATTTATGTTCTACTGGTAAGAACCATAGTTCTGTTGTAGGAAACTATTCTATTTGTGTTGTACCAGTAGGAACTAGATACTTACTGGTAGAAGAGCATTCTGCTTGGTGAAGTACCAGTAGGACTTGTATCGGTACAATAGGGCATAAATTTTTATTTTTGCCATATAAACCTCTAATCCTGTATGCATTCACTCCTCAAGCTTTCCAAAACATTCAATGGGGCTAAAAATAATCCTAAAAGGGTTATCTTGACTTCAATTGTAGAATTAACACTTAGATACAAGTTTAGCGTTAGATGGGATAGGGATTAGCAATGGAGAACATAAACATAGAGGAAAGAAGCTAAGTGAAGGAATTTATAATGCACTGACTTAAGCATACGACAATACATTTACATGGGCACTTAAAATATAATGTTGGTGTATAATGTATGTACATGTAGTTGTGATAACATATGAGTTAGGTACGAAGGCATCCACATCATCGACATCCCATCTAAAACTCCAGCAGGGGATCAAACTTGAGGTAGATACCAACTCAAGGCGAGTATACTAACTCGTACACCATTGCTTGAATTATGGATGCCTTACTATTGAGTAAGAACATGAAAGTGTTGGCTTGTGAAGGTAGAGTGAGAATGTTTATAGCCTTAATGTCAAAATATAGCTTTAATGACATATGTGAGATGGCCATAAGGGCAGACTCGTTATAAGTGAGATGGGCATAATGTGACGCCCCTAAAACCGAGGGTCCTTTATTAACCTGTTGATCACCTATCAACCCGTAGAAGTACCCCGTGCATGTCGCATAACCCAATAGCACAATACAACATCCCCATTACCGGGGTAAAAAATGACACAGTGTTTGAGCAAAGTCACCCTTGTACCAGGAACTCTCAAACGCATATCCTATGTACATTCAATCACTAGACCAATCCCTGGTTTAATATACATCAATTTATACTTATTACTACCCCCATATACCTCCCCGGAGCCAAATGAGTCAATGCCCGGAGGTTTAACAAAACATTTTAAATTTTTTAAAATTTAACGAAACCTACCAGTAGAAGAGCTCAGAGTCCTACCCTTAGAAGAGCTCACTAGAATTCTTCTACCAATAGGAAATCAACATTCTACCAATAGGAAAACTCACTAGAAATTTTCTACTGACAAAACTTGACATTCTACCAGTGGAAGTGCCTACTGGCAATGTTCAACTGGTAGGTAATTTACGTTGTACCAGTTGAAGTGCCCAATTTTTCTCTGATTCGATCCTTTTTCAATTCCAATTCATTCCAACCTCATACATCATCAACCCAAACTTTAATAACATGAAAATTTACATTAAACACAATTCATACTAGTTCGATTACATTCTTGTACATATAATTATGTGTCCAAAACTAATTTACATAATTGTTTTAGAAAACATGATTTTAAAGCCACATCTCAGCTTTTCTTCATCAATGAGTGCCTGAGTGAGAGTAATCGATCAACGCATATCTCACACCTTAAATATTGTCCCCATAAAGGATGAGTCACGTTCAATAAGGTATCTGCTAAAGAGGCTACTCCCCAACCTAGATACATATGAAATGTTCACACGCAATTCACAAACAACATTTACTCTATTCACGAATATGCAATTCAATGATGGAATCCTCTATGTCGTGCCATGATATGAGATTAGACTCACACATGCAACTCTACCCGAGCCTTCACCGACTCCCACAACACATGCAATATCATGCGTATGAATCAAAGCATTCCAAGCCCTCGCCATTGATATTACACATCCAATGACCATTTTATAAAATAAACATATGTCTTTCTTGGGTACACAAAATTTGGTGTTTCACCGCTGATTTCGCACACCGATTCACTTTTTTGGACTTGCACTTTTGGAAGTGTGTAAATCTAGCCCTTCTTGCTATACCCAACACAAATTTTTTTACGCAACTGTGTAACTCAGTTAGGCCTAAGTCCAAGCTTCCTGAGTCCACACCTCAACCACCAAGAATGGTGTTTGATTCAAAAACATGCACACACACCCCACTCATGTCAAATGCCCATGAATGCAATGTTTCCTGTGCATATACAAATGTAATGTACAATTGTTGTCACACCCCAAATTTCATAAAAGCGTGATTAAAACAAACACTTTGTTTATTTAAGAAAAGAAAACACATGTTGGTATGTTGTAAAAATATCTATGAACGTATCTCTTTAGTTGAAATAAATCATTCTTTTTTTGAAAATTTCGGCAGAGTTTCCTTTGAAAATTGGGCTTCCAAGCAGTTAGTAAGAGCATCCTTGCGAAAGTATAACATGATTTAAACAAACTAAATGTCCACAACATACCTCCATCCAAAAATATAATCCAACTACATCTGGGGTGGCAATTAGAGGCCCATGAAGTCCTCCCAAACCCGGATACATCCAACACCAATATATACTATAACTTAGTACCCAAAGTCATAACTTTACATTACAATATCCAAAATAATAATCCCTCTATGGGATGGTCAAGTGTACAACAAAAATGCCTCAAAAAAACCTTTTCAAATACAATGTTTGAGTGCTAACATTTCTACATAAGTTCTAAAGGTGAATACAAAAAAACTCGAAAAAAACTCTTTCTTGTTCAAGCTCCCACAAGCATTCAATCACTTATGCCCCAGGATGCATGCTAGTCTCTGAAAATATTAATAAGGGATGAGCAACCACACACTTAGTAGGATAATCCTTTTCCCAAGCATTTACAAAGTTTTAAAAACCAACATTTCACAAATCATACGAATAAGTAATGTAAGCTTTCTATAATTAAATACAAGTACAAGATAATAAGTAAAGCGTTTATAAAATCTCCACAAATTAAAGTCAAACCATCATAGCCAATACCTTGCATGTCTCGCATACAGACAATATCATCAATCACACCGGTTCACACATGAACCATCCCCGGGGAACCTTTTGGATCTTGCACCCTAGAGTCTCAACGCCCTTCTTGCTTTTAAGGGAGGATGTGTAGGGCACAACTTGTGATGCCACACAGGCTGTCACCGAAAACTACTACCATCACCAATCCCCACTAGGACTAGAAGTCGCCTTGGCAACCCCCCTCAACGGCCCCAACCGTTCACTAACCCTCTGTCTGTCGGTACCGAGCATATAAGTTTCAAACTATAATTTCATGATCACCTTCCATTCTCAACACCAACCACAACTTTGACACTTTTAAAAAATGCATAGTTTTACAAAATCTCACATTTCTATTTCAAATGTAACACATATTCAAAATAACTCACATACACACCAAAAAATACAATTTGTACCCTTTTATAGCAAATTGCACAAATTAAATGACTGAGAAGTTGTATAGATCAACACCACACTTTTCATACTTTAAAATAACTCAACAATACCCCAAATCATGGTAAAATATACTCAATTACATCATAAAAATCAATACCTCTTTCCACAATTTTTTCAATTCAATACTTATAGTCACTTTGGTATTTTATCAAACACATGATAGACATAAAATCTCCAAAATACACATTTACAAAGGAATATATTCATTCTTAAGTGACAAATCAAATACCTTATATAAAAAATTACATATATTCTAAATAATCCAAAATCTTAAGTTCAATCAAACACTCATAACAAAAATCAAGTTAGGGTTTCAAACCCACAATACCCAAATTCATTTAATGCATGTAGGTTTATAAATTCATAGTAAACTCATCATTTAATTAAGACTCATACTAAAGAAATAGATATAGAACATACATGAGATGCATCAATGTATATGTAAGAGAAATGAAAAACCTACCTCAAAACCCAAGAACCCAAGCTCCACCTTCAAATCTTCAAGTGAATTTAAGAATCTCATCATAAGTTTTCAAGCAAAAGCCCAAGCGCTAATGACCTTCTTCTCTCTTCCTCTCTCTTTCTCTCTCTAAGTCTAAGGTTTATGGAGTAGTATTGGGTGAGAGGTGTGAGAAAAATGACAGAAATTGAGGTGAAAATGGGGTTATAAAAGCTGAAATTCGCGCTGGGTACTATTCACAGGACCCAAAAAAATGTATTTTCTCTAAAATTATGGTTTTACCCCAAAACTTCTCCGATTGTTCCATATGACTACCTTAAGGTTTTTCAACGTCCCGGATCCATTTTTAATGTTATTTTAGACTAAAACATTTATTTTTATGAGTTCTATACAAATCCAAACTAAATTATACCCAAAATTCCAAATTTATAATTTTTACCCATTTGAACCACTATATGAGATAAAAGTCTATTCCAAAGTTTTTTGGACCTCCCGAATTCAAGAGTAAGGTTATTTTGACATAAAAAACTTAATAAATTTACTTAATTATCCTTATCAACCTTAAACGGCTCAAAAATTAAGTTTGACACAAAAGTCAATACGCATGTAGCTCAAACTTATGCAACTATTCATTTAACAACAATTCAAAATTTCTTTCCTCATTTTAATCATTTTAAAAATATTATCAAGTTAATATCATTTATATGAAATATGAGATCTCACAATTGTAATTTCATAATCATGTTCAACATGTCATGAGCACAATATGAACAACTTAAATGCCCTTCATCCTTTTTCAATGACCAATTACATCATAAGCATATAACCACCATCAACAATCTCAATATCAATATATCATATGCATGTACCAACATAAACCACCAAGCATGTTATAACACAATCAATGCTAATAACACATTTAATCAACATAGGCATTGTATCAAACACCTTCAAGGCAAAATATAAACACATAGCATGCCCAATCAATACATTTCTCAAGAATCACAAACAAGTAATTCTACATACCCAATTCATGCTAGAATTGATTTTAGCCATTCTTAATACCCATTTTCCACATTTCAAATACTGTAGGTTTGTGCTATACATGAGATTACATCTCTAACACCCTACACATTCCATATATCAACCCTAGGTGTGAAATAAACCTAATTAGGAAAGGAACCCTACCTCTTAAAGTTTAAAACAAGTGGAAGAAGCCTTCAAGAACTCAAATCAAGCCTTAACCCTTGATTTTTTCAAAATCCCATCCTTTGAACTTCATCAAAATTGGTGTTTTTTGGTATGTAGGTGTGGCCCTTGTCACGTAGAAGAACTTTAGTTCTTGGCCAAAGTCGATTTAACCAATGGTTTGCTCTAGATCATAGAGAGAAGATGAAAGAACTTGGTTTTTCTCCTTTCTCTGTCCTCCCTCAATTTTTTTAGAAAATATGCTGGGTAATGGGGAGAAAACTATTTATACCCCTTAGATGCTTGGCCATATTGCACCACACGTTCTCTTTTCGCAAGTCTGATTTTGTCCCAAATCAATTAAATTTTATCCTAGTTCAAGTTTAAAATATTTTTATTTGATCTAAATTTAAATTATTTTCTAATTTTTGAAATCAAATTCCTCATCTCGTTTATTTAGATCGTGTAACACCGATCGCTTTGTAAAATGTAAAACAATTTTTTTGTCTCATAATTCAATAAAAATTGGCTGGGTAACTAGATTTCATAAGAAGAATCCAACAGTGAGATTTGTTTCGTCATCTGAGTTCTAAAAAATTTTGGATTTTTAACTCGTACCGTAGTGACTATTTATCATTTTGCCATTTTTCATAAAAATTAAAATTTACTTGGGTTTTACAAATAAGGGCAAAATTTTTATATGTGATATGGCCATAAGGGTAGACTCGTTATATGTGTCATGTAATGCTAGGAGGTATGTCCCCCATAGTTTATGTTTCAGGTAGCTAAGCTAGGAGGTGTGTCCACTGCTGGGTATAGATAGTCAAAGGGATCGGTTGGTCTAAATTATGAATTCAAGATAATAGTTTTTTAATCTCTTATTTAGCGTTGGTATTTTTTTGTGAGCTAGCATGCTTGGTCAGTGCTTTCATGATGATTCTTTTACCATTAGGTATAGGTTGACGAGTTATGTTTTAAGAATGGAATCTACCCTACAAGAATAGACTATTATGCACAGTCCCTGGGTTGGGGTGTTACAATTTTTGTATCAGAGCTTAGTTTACTAAATCTTGTTCAGTAGTGGACAAGGTAGGGTGTTGGGAGTCAGTCGAGGTGTGATGAGAGAAAGATTCTCACGTTATATAAATATGTACTAGAGATAATCTGTGCCTAAAGGCATAGTGCAATTAAAAAAAAAATCAAGTACTGAACTCAAACGTGTACTAGGCTGAAAGAGTAAACTGCCCCTATAACCCGTGTCTGAAGGCACTGTGCAATTAAAAAAGAAATATTGTTCTTGAACACGAAACAATCAAACACTGAACATAGACATGCATTAAGCTAAAAGTCTAAATTGTATTTTTAGACTATAAAACCCACATGACATTCCATAAGTTTGATTGGATCAATCAAATCAATTTATGCATGAGGGTGATATTTAGAGTTTAGGGAATTACAACAGAAATCGTCAAGCATTTTTGGCACCATTGTCAGAGAAGGCAAGTGTCGAATCAAGAAGATGATTTCTGGATAACAGAGGTAAGTCTCATGATGTCATCATGGGCTGAGGTAAGTTGATCCTTGTATATACTTTTGTTTATTTACATTTTTTTTTGTATATAGTTTTGCTATATGTGGGGATGGGATGAACAAAACCAACTAGTTAGGCAACCTTTGGGCCCCCAACATGAACATTGACCAAGACCCACCCGAGGATGCGGGTGATAATTTCGAGAATATAGGTGTCAACCTAAACATGCAAAGGGGTGGGGGAGGATAAGAACCTAGAATGCCCTATGACACCCCAAAATTCAAGGGTCCGTTGATTACCCATCAACCTGCGGAATACCCGTGGATACCGAATAACTCGATATCGCGCCGTTGTGCCGCATTTATCGGAATCCATGATTTGACGAAATTCAGGCAGAGTCTCTTTTATACGGGGAGCTCTACCCAAAACGCAACCTATGCAAAGTATTTTCACATGACCCATCCGAGGCCCAATATAAAATATTGACCATACCGGGTCCTTTTTTTAAATAAACATTGGCCACAACGGGTCCAATCATCCATATTTATATCAAAACATGAAAGGTTAGTTTAACAATAGTACATATAAATTCTATTACAATTAAAAGATTACATGCTTAAAACATTCTTTCCACAAATATTTTACATTAACACAAAATAAAGCCACATTCGGCTTTCTTCAAACATGAGGGTCCAAATTGGAGCCATCCACCGGTGTATCTCTCCCACCTTAAATGTTTCCCATATAGGGTGAGTCAATGCTCAGTAGAAAAACTCCTACAGAGGCTACTCCCCACCTAAAATGCGTATGCAATGCGCACATGCCTCAAACAACTTCTTCCATTCCAAATAAGAATATGTTATTCAAGATAGAATCTCATGATGTCATTCCAAGTAATGAGACGAAATTCACTCATGCATGCTATTCCGAGCCCACACCGACTCCTACAACACAATGCGACGCATATGTGTAAAACAAACGTCTTTGATGAAACACATCCAAAGATCATTTTGAAATCAACCATATGTCATAAAATCAATTCATTCTTGGATGTTTCCCATCAAATAAATAATTTATATATTAAAATCATGTGCCTTTATTGGGTATCGGATTCAGGAATTGTACTTCCAGCTCCGTACGCCGTTACACTTTTCTGAAATTTCACCGCCGGTAAGTGTATGAACCAAGTGGCCAGGTTTTTCACCCAAGGAAGTGTCTAGCCCTACTTGCTATACCCGACACAAGTTTTCTTATGCATGTAACCGTGCGTCTCCGTATGACGTTCCATCCCACTCTTCCGAGCCCACCATCAAGCACCAATGATGGTGTTGATCACCCCATGCAACCATACACCCACACTCATGTATGTAGCCCATGAATGTGATGTTATGTCATGCCCAATGTGCAATGTTGCCAAATGAGCTAGATCAACTATATATATCAACAATCCCATGACAATTCATATCATAAGCATATAAATTCCATGAATCATTACAATGTCAATAGATAAACAACACATATTAACATTTGTTCCCAAGACATTCTCTAAGCATGTTATACATTGTCATGTCATAAAAAGTCTTAATTCACACTTAGGCATTTTAGCAAACACCTTCTAGGCAACAATCATGTAAGCACACAATATTGGCCCCACACACATCAAATATTATCAAGTATCAAGGAATTATTTACGAAACTCCCACATATCAAATTTAACTAGAACTTTGTCCATACTTAATTCACCATTTCCATGACTATAGGTAAGTCATAAAATATTTTATACCACTAACCATTTCATATGGGTATTCTAGATTAAGAATCGACCCAAATAGAAGAAACCCTACACATTACATATAACATTTTAAATAGGAATGAACCAAGGTACGATAATCCCTACCTCTTGGAGCGTAACACAATTGGAAGAAAGCTCAAGAACACCCCAAAAGCTCCAAAAATCTTGATTTCCCAAATCTCCAACTTTGGATCTTCGGTGAAAATCTTTGTTTTTGGTACCCACGTGTAGCCCTCGTCACATAGATCGACTTTAATTCTTGGCCTAACGAATTTCGACCGACGGAACTCCGAGGATCGGCAAAAGAAAGTTTGAAGAATTGATTTTTTTTCTCCTCTTTGCTCTTGGGCGGCTGCTCTTAGCTTAATGGGAGATATTTTTCTCCCAAAAAACTGATTTAAGAGGATATTTATAAGCGTAAATGAGTGGTCCATATCGCACCGCATACTTTCGATTTCCGGGTTTGTTTTCGTCCCGAAACGATTCATTATATCTCAGATTAAGTCCAAATAATTTTTATTGGAACTTTAACTTAATTGTAAGAAAATTTTATAATTTTCATATTTGGGGACATTTAAAAGTTCATTCGTCACTCAAATCGTCTCGAAATATGTGTAAAATTTGATTTCAAAATTCGACAAAAATTGACAGGGCAGCTCGATTTTGTGATGCGAATCCAACGATGAGGTCCGTTGTCCCATCCGAGCTCTATAAAAATATGTATTTTAAATACGCATTAGGATGGCAAATTACCATTTTACGTTTTTTCAGAAAAAGTTCAAATTTTCCCGAGTTTCACATGCCCAATCCAAGAATATAATTTTCCCCTCTCGTGAATGAAGGGAACAACATCCACATTGAGCCTCCGGTGAGGCCAATGAGGGATTATCTTCAACCCACATGAAGCACCACACCCTCTTGCATCCTCTTTCCTGTCCAAGGTCATCTCTTCATAGTTAAGCCGGGGATGTTGCAACTGCTTCCCACGTTCCATGGAATAGAGAATGAGAACCCCTATTTGCACATAAGGGATTTCAAGGAAATAGTTGCGACCTTCCTCACCAATCATGGCATGGAAGAGATAGTGAGGATTAAATTGTTCCCCTTTTCCCTGGGAGATGAGGCAAAAACGTGACTTAATTCCTTGAGGCCTTGAACCATAACATCTTAGAGCCAAATGATTTTCGAGTTTTTGAACAAATTTTTTTTGATGCATAAAACCACCACCCTAAAAAAATAAATTCGAAACTTTTTGGAGAAGCCCAATGAACAATTCTTGTGACACCCCAAAATCCGGGGCCCGTTGATTACCCATCAACCCGCGGAATACCTGTGGATACCGAGTAATTCGATATCACGTCATTGTGCCCCATTTATCGGAAACCATTATTTTGATGAAATTTGGGCAGAGTCTCTTTTGTACGGGAAGCTTTACCCAAAACTCAATCTGTGCAATCATACAATAACCAAACCCATCCGATGTCAAATATTCAACAATGACCACACCGGGTACAATTATAAGTAAACATTGGCCACACGGGGTCCAAGTATCCATATTTATATCAACACATGCAAGGTTGGTTTAAAAATAGTCTATATAAGTTCTATTACAATTATGCAAAAGATTACATGCCCAAAACATTATTTCCACAAATGTTTTACATTAACACAAAATTAAGTCACATTCGGCTTTCTTCAAACATGAGGATCCAAATGAGGGCCATCCACCGGTGTATCTCTCCCACCTGAAATATTTTTCATATAGGGTGAGTCAACGCTCAGTAGAAAAAACTCCTACAGAGGCTATTCCCCACCTAAAATGCGTATGCGCACATGCCACAAACAACTTCTTCCATTTCAAATAAGAATATGTTATTCAAGATAGAATCTTATGATGTCATGTCAAGTAATGAGATGAAACTCACTCATGCATGCATGTTATCCTGAGCCCACACTGACTCCCACAACACAATGCAACGTATATGTGTAAAACAAACGTCTTTGATGAAACACATCCAAAGATCATTTTGAAATCAACCATATGTCATAAAAATAATTCATTCTTGGATGTTTCCCATCAAATGAATAATTTTTTTATATTAAAATCATGTGCCTTTATTGGGTATCAGATTTAGGAATCGCACCTCCAACTCCGTACGCCGTTACACTTTTTTAGAATTTCACCACCAATAAGTGTATCAACCAAGTGGCCGGGTTTTTCACCCGAGGGAGTGTCTAGCCCTACTTGCTGTACCTGACACATGTTTTTCTTGTGACTCTGTTGAACCTTGGTCCAACGGTACCGAGCCCAAGTTTTTCATGCAACCATGCAACCGTGCGACTCACTAAAATGTTCTATCCTACTTTCCCGAGCCCACCACCAACCACCAAGGATGATGATTGACCAACCATGCAACCACACACCCATGCTCATGGTTATGGATATGTTTACCCCATGAATATGTAATGTAATGCATCATTGTAAACTACTGCCATGTTCAATATGTAATTAATGTCATATGAACAATTTCAACATATCCCATGATCAATTATATTCAGACATATAAATTCCATGATCATCATAATGCTAACATATCGTTAAGCATATATTAATATAACATTACTATTGTAAATCGCATCATAAGCATGTAATTTCACTTTACCACATTTTTTCAAGCATGCTATTTTATCAAACACAACAAACACCTTCAAGGCACCAATCATGTAATCACATAATTCAAGTATTTTAGAACGTTGCAACTATCTTGGATATGTGGTGAAGGTATGTCCATATTACACGAGGATTTGGAGGCTTAGAAGTAAAGAAATCAATGGAGTGTTGGTGTTTGATAACCAAGGCACCAGCACTAGCTCCTACTGGTGGAAGTACCTCTGTATTTCTCCATTTTGACCATGATCCACTCCGAATCTAGAAAAGTTCAAAACATGCAAGTTATCGATCTAGATGTCTTCTATATTGTGTCAAACTTTCAGCTCAATCCAATAGTTGGATCAAACGTTATGACAATTCTAAGACAACTGGTCCGGAGTAGAAAAGTGTACCGGCTTTTCTTGTTATCACATAATGTTGCCCACATCTTTATAAATCACATTTGAGCACATAACAAACCCAAACACATCCAATCCCAAAGAATTACACAAGTAACTTCCTTTGCCAATTTTTACTAGGAATTTATGTAGGCCCAATTCCACACCCATTTCCGTAGCCATATACATAAATGAGTCAATATATATATAAGCACATATATTCAACCATCCCACATAGACATTCCAGGCTAAGAATAGACCCAAGTAAGAGAACCCCCTACCTTAATAGAAGTGTAGAGACTTCTATTCCACCAAAACAAGCCCCAAAGCTTTGATCCTCCAAGACTTTGTCTTTGAATCTTTGGTGAAAGTCTTCATTTTTGGTACCCACGCGTAGCCCTTGTCGTGTAGATCAACTTTAGTTCTTGGTCTAACGGATTCTGACCAACGGATCTTGAGAAATCGTCGGAAGAAAACTTAAAAAACACATTTCTCTCTTTCTCTCTTCTCACGCCAGAACCAACCAGCCTCTTGGGAAAGAAAATCTGATGTTTTCAGATATTATGCCCCTTTTATACTTTTAAAGACTTTGCCCTCGTCGCGCCAAGTGTCCTCCTTTGTTCAGGTCCGTTTTTTGCTCCGAAATGATTAAATTTTGTACCGGTTTAAGCTCAAAATATTTTATATGAACTTTATTTAAAATATTTTTTAAATTTCAAATTTTTTTATAAAAATTTCATTTTTGGGGGTCACCGGACACCCGTCACCTTGAAAAAGTGAAAAACCTGACTATCTCGAAATTCGACAAAATTTGTCTGGGTAATTTGATTTCTCAAGACGAATCCAATGGTGAGGTCCATTTCATCATCCGAGGTCTAGAAAAATACTAATTTTTAACCCGCACTATAATGGCAAATTACCATTTTGCCCCTTTTTTTATTTTATAAAAAGTTTAAATTTTTCCCGGGTTTCACAATTCTATCAATGTTGGGATCGGTACAAGTAATTGCTACAATCCCTTCTACACCATGGCTTTAAACCATGACAATTGGTGAGTTTCTTTTATGAAAAAATTCACACTGGGCCATTGACAGTTCATTTATATGATGTGTAATGGGCAGTTTTTGAATAAAGACCTCGATGAGGCCTTAGATTACTAATTTGCACTTTTCTGTGATCGGATTAATATTATACACACAAGTATAATTGGTCGAATTGTAGTTTTCTAGGTTTTAAGTCCAAGTATTGATCCCACGAAGAGTTTTAAAATTTTGAAAATGAAATAAAAATAGTTAAGTTGTTAATTCGAATATGACAACATGTGATAGCTTGTGATGTGATCTTAGATTGATAACTAGTCTAAGTAAACATTTATGTGCAGATAGATTAGGACAATAATAAAAAGTATCATTTAGTTTAAGGATCCCAGATGCGTTATACTGGTCTGGTACAAAAAATGCTACCTTACATCAATTAACTTCCATGCTAGTGGCAAGTCAACTGCTAGGTCTGATTTATATTAACCATCACACAACAACTTCTTAGGTTAGCTGGTGGTATCCATGACAATTGATTAATCCAAACAAACTAGAAGGACAAGTCATTCATGAAGAATACTTGTATTATTCAATTTGCTTCATAATAGTAGGTGTGTACATAATAAACCATAACACAGTCACTTCTTAGGTTAATTGGTGGTATTAAGTCATAATACAACAACTTCTTAGGTTAGTTGGTTATAGATGGGCCAACTGACTAATTCGAGTAAACCAGAATGACAATTTATTCATGATGAATACTTAAATTATTCACTTAGGTCCATCTGTGAAGCATATACCAATTAAACATCATCAGTGTTCTGGTGGAGGATAAACCATATCGGTAAGAATGTCGTAGATATTCGACTGGGAATATCATCATAAATTACTCCAGTTAAACGATCTTAGTAATCTAGAAGGGCAAACCATTCATGAGGATCACTTAGGTCATTAATCTGATAGTAACATATAGTAATTAAACAACCCTAATAACCTAGAAGGACAAGCCATTCTTGAGGATCATATAGGTTTTGTATCATACATTAGTTAACATCCTCAGCATTCCAGTGGAGGATAAACCATACCGGTAGGAATGTCGTGGTTGTTTTACTGGCAGGTTGATGATGCACTGATAACATAATTCGAGGCACAGTACCGAAATTACGTACATCACTGTATCATGCATGAAGAATATAATATATAGTTATAAATATGTTTACCTCTCACTAGAGGATATAAGTAACTACTCATGCCCCATTGCTATAGACAAGCAAGGAGTATGGTTAGTTTTCATTATGACTGAAATTAAAATATAAATTCTAAAACTTCTTTCACAAGGAACAACTGAAATACAACCACCTTATTATCAATTAAGACAAAAAGGTGACTGCAATTCAACAATCCGAATAGAAAGATATAATAGAAATGTAGAAGTACAGAGTTTTGACTGAAGTGTATGACGGACCAGATTGAGTTGCAAGTTTTTCTTTCTGTTTTTATTTTCTTCTTTCTTTTTTTCCTTTTCTCTCTTGAACTTCTCGGGACTCCCCTTGGATCTAGCCTTCTTTGAAATGGAGGCTTGCATGCTTTATATAGAGGAGGAGGAAGCAAGAGGATTCAGGATTAACTTTAGCCGCCAATGGGGACCGTCCGGAAGCCCCCCCACCGTCCGGATGGTTATGCCTTGCTGGATTCTCCACTTGCATGCTTGTTGACTCTTCATGTGTGGAATTTATATTTTATTTATTCGTTGTTTCAAGCTCTGACACTTTGTTCCTCCTATTCTTCAATAATTCTATATTAAACCCTGAAATTTTTAAACATACACGATTAAAACCCTGATTTTCGCGCAAACCCTAATTGACTCTAATTAATAGTTTTTGGTTATTTTATTTTACGAATTTGACTTATTTAACTATTCTAATTTATATACTAATTAAGTTTAGCCACACTCCCCAACTTATACTTTACTAGTCCCTAGTAAACTAGCAAAACTATTATAATATAAACAGAGGTAAAAATCATTTTTGTAGATTTTTTACGATTGCATTTAGCAGATGCAACAAGCCTTTAAACCCCTAGGTGATTCCTAGTCGACGAGTTTTGTCTCGTGAAGGTTTTCAGTGAAGCTATCTACAAATTTCAGTAATTATGAATTAATAATTCATATTTTTCACAAGTAAAATTAAATCAATATTTTGTCTCTCTTGTCAAGATACTTCTTTCTCTGATCACTGTAAGAGTAACACACGTTAGTTATAATATTATCTATATATTTCTATAAAAACTTGTGTATGTGTGTAATGATTTCTTTATTTTCAAAAATTCTTGGAGAAATGTTACCCTCTTTCATGGTAGTTTTGAAGTTAGTCCTTTCCGAGAATACACTCAGCAAAAAGAACACACCTGTTATAGTGACTATTTTCACAAGTTACATGTGTTTGGAATATAGTTAACAAAGCAAATAATCTTACATGTAGTAATCAAAAGAGCGGTTAGTTGAATAAAGTGGAATTTGACATAATCTCATGAAAGAATATTAACACTATATTAAATATACTATTAACATTTTCCTTTTTGAAATAGATGGGATTAATACAAATATACGATTTCTAGAATCAAAAAGGATTTTATTAGGGTTATAATGTGGCCATGGGTTTAAGGTTTATGAAACGACGTCATTGGATTGCAAATGCTATCTTTTAGTATTGTGGCACACTCATTTTTCAAAGATTTTGCATGTTTCTTTTCCATTTTTCCCATTTTTCACTTTCTTGGCTTTTTTTCTTTCTTTTGCAACTTCTTTTTCAGGTTTATTTTCTAGGGCAGTGATTATTCTTTTGCCTTTTCTTGTTTTCTTATGCCTTTTCTCCTTCTTCTGCTTTTATGTATCCTGCTAATTTAGAAGAGGGTGCAAGAAAATTAGATAGAAAAGGTAAGTTTAATATTTTTTAGTTGGTTTAGGTGTTTCTTGGGTTTTCAGAAAAGAATTTATTTTTAGACTCAATCATGGCTGACTAAGGATATAATTTTGTAAAAAGAATGGTCAAAGCTCAACATTTAATCAAAGATGGCCTAAGATCATTTTTCAGATATATCTATATTGTTTCTGCATGAAAGTTAAGGATAATGCTAATAATAAAATTTAATAAGTGCTTATCAAAACAAAGTTAATGAGATTATTCAAGAAAAATTTACCGTTGAATCGAAGATTTGTATTTGGGTAGATGTAGTGTATCTCTCCAAGAAAGATTGGTTCAAAATTTGCAAAAGGTTTTACATCTCCACTATATGTGCAAAAAGTATAATATTTCACAAGATTTTTAACAATAAAGAAATCTAATTGTGCTTTTAAGAATAAGTTTAAACAAAAATATTAAGATAACACACAACTAAAATATGAAATCCCGCGTGATCAAATTAAGATTATTCTTGCAAGGCATAAGAATAAAAATTTAATTTAGCTGTGAATCATATGAGTTATTAATTCCTAACTTAACAACATGAGTTTCAAAATTAATATAAACAAACTTAAACATACATTAGTTTAAAACAAAGAAGTTTAAAACACACAAAAGTTCAAAACAAACAAGTTTAAAACAAATAAGTTCAAAAGCAAATAAGTGCAAAACATATATTAAATTTCAAGTGCATAATTAAAAAGCTGAGTGAAAGATAGCAAAGTTTTTGGGTAGAATCTCCAGTTTTTTCGAGGAAGTAGATGAGCCTCCTCCAAAATTCTCTCTCAGTAGCTTCAAGATTGCTGCTTGGTTTTGTTCATAACCCTCCATACGTTGACTGATTTGATTGATTGTGGTCTCCAATCCTAGCAAAAATTGTCGGTCAGTTATGTCATCTACTACTATATATGGTAGATCCTCTTGTGGCAGTTGTTGTTCTAGTGGAATGAATTCTTCAGGGCCTTGGAATGGCTCCTCTTGTGGTGGAAAGGGTACCTCTAGTTGTTCTTTAGGTTGTCCTCCATGACTCTTTCTCAATGAAGTTTTATCTAATGTCATAGCATGGTCCACTATTTTTTAGATTGGATCAATAATC
The DNA here is from genome assembly GCA_963454935.2 of Ilex paraguariensis. Lineage (NCBI taxonomy): Eukaryota > Viridiplantae > Streptophyta > Magnoliopsida > Aquifoliales > Aquifoliaceae > Ilex > Ilex paraguariensis. Next base: position 122,779 of record CAUOFW020000826.1, on the reverse strand, counting down.
ACTCATTTTTCCCTACACAGTTGAGAAACTAACATAGCATATGGAAATGAGGGTTTCTTTCAATCTACTGTAAGTAACATTTGGTCCAGGATCAAATTTGGTAGATCGATTGTGTGTCTCATTCCAAATGCATATAAGAAATAAGCTTGCTCAGTATAAATTTGATTTTTCTGGGCTCGAGGCAGCAAATTGTTCACTGCTACCAAATTCAGCATGCGGTATTTGTCAGTCAGGTCTCCTTGCTTGATATATTTATTCGGTCAACCCCAACCAAATTCTGGGTTACCTGTCACCTCTCTTCCTGTGGTATCTAAATCAGGTAATTCAGTGTAGGGATATTCTGGGTTTTCTTGTCTTTGCATGGGTTGAAAATATTCGGTTATAGTAGCCAGTGTAACTTGAAAAGCAATACCCCGTACAAACACAAGCAATTGCCTTTCCCCAATTATCTCAGCATTACTATAGAATTCACGAACTAAACAATCATATGCAAGGGCAATAAATATAACATAATGCAACCATCCTTTAGCAACAAAAATTTGATGTATGCCTATGTTCTCAAAATCTTCGTAAATAACTGGCCTTTCAGAATTAATAGTTTTAGTTGGAAAATTTGCATCGTACTAGGTCTGTTGTTCATGATTCTCAAACATCGCCTCGTTGAAGATATTTCCTGGTCCTGGCTGTTGTGGAGGTGCTTGAGGTTGCTCGGGTTGATCTCTTTGTGCCCGACTTGAAGATCCTCTTGTTCTTCGTCTTAAATCCATGTTTTTCTTGATTTCTTCTCAAATTCTCTGTTTCACTTGATTCCAATCAGCAGTTACCTTTAAAATGTAATGGGTAAGTGCATAATCGGAACAAATATAACGAAAAAATGTGGAATGTAGCGGATTTGAGAGAGTTTTCTTTGTGATTCTCAGCTATTTCAAAATTCTAGTTTGAGGGAGTGCATAAATGATCGGTTTGCATGGAGGAACACTTTTTATATGAAGCTCCATCGTCTGGACAATTGGCCCACCGTTTGGACAATCCCAACCGTCGATTTTTTCTTCTTTTTGATTGTATTCTGCTGTAATTTATTTTTTAAATTTTTACAGTACAAAATAAAATTTTATAAATTCTACAAAACTTTTGCTAACCACTTTTTTTTTTCTTGTCAAAAATTCGTGGGTTTTTTTTTATTTGTTATTTCATATTTACTGAGTTTTCTAATTAATTTATAGTTATTTACATTTATGTAAATATGTATAAGTGTGTACAATAATATTTTGTTATACTTATGTACAATTCATCCAAAAAAAATCATATATTATTTTGATCATACTGATTCAGAGTTAGAAGTATTTGGATTAATATTACCAGTGTCACGGTTAACTTTATTTCTTACGTATCTTGTTAACATTGGGGTAGAATAAGATGGTGTCTCAGGATATTCCTTACTCTGCCTATACCTAATCCACCGGAGACAATCTAACACTCGACCTGAAATTGGTTCCACACACTGATTATATTGTCTTAAATGTTGTAAATGACCACATCTTACACAACCACCAAGACGATCTGCTCGTCGATTTTTTGCAAATGTACTTTTTCCACATAGGGGTCTTGATTGACCTTCAAAAATTTCTAAGTTTCTAACTCTTCTGGCTTTTTGCATGATCAATGCATGGATATCTTTTGGAAGATGACGCAGTAGAATTAAACTTAACAAAATAATTTTTCGTCCATTGTGCATAATATATATATATATATATATATTCAAATAAAATAAATACTTTAAATATAAGTAAAAAAGTTACTCAGAAGTTGACATTGATATGTAAAAATATTGTTCGAAATGTAAAAATTAACAATATTTTTGAAATTATTTGAAATGTAAAAATAGTGATAGTTGACATTGAGAGTAAAACCCAACAATCTGTTGTTGTTTCACCCCTTGGGATATCTGGCTATTACTCAGAAGATAGTCTGTCAAATAAATTACAATTCATTAGTAACTTTATTAAGAATTAAAGCATATAGACAGGATCAAAAATTTGTATAGCAGTTATATCTTGAGTAAATCCATCATAATATGGTTTAAGTCTTTGACCATTGACTTTAAAGATATTTCCAATTAATGGATTTTCAATCTCAATTGCTTCATAGTCAAAAATTTGTTTGACAATATAGGGACCTGTTGTAAAACCCGGGTAAATTTGAATTTTTCTGAAAAAAGGCAAAATGATAATTTGTCACTGTAATGCGTATTTAAAATACTCATGTTCTAGACCTCGGATGAGGAAACAAAGTTCGTCGTTGGATTCGTATCACAAAACCTAGTCATCCTATCAAATTTCGTTGAATTCCGAGATTGTCAAAATTTTGCACGTCGTTCGAGCGACTGCGTGGCGAATGACATTTTAAAGGTCCCCAAAAATGAGTTTTTTAAAATTTCCTCAGAATTGGATAAAAGTTTAAATAAAATTAATTTGAACTTAATCCAGGACTTAATGAATCGTTTAGGGAAGAAAAACGGACCCGAAAGTCGAAAATATGTGGTGAGATGTAGACTGCACATTCGGGACTATAAATATAGACTTAAAATCAGATGTTTTGAGAAAATATCTCATTCATTCAGCCCCCTTTGGCCGGCCATAGAGAGAGGAGAGAGAAGAGAGAAACAAAATAGTTCTTCAAAGCTTATTTCCCAGATCTTCGAATTTTCGTCGCTCGGATTAACTCGGACCAAGAGTTAAAGTCAATCACCGCGACGAGAGCTACTTCTACGTACCAAGAAAAGTGGATTTCACCGAAGATCCAAAGAAAAGATTTTTGAGAAATCAAGTTCTTGGGCTATTGTTGGTGTTCTTGGAAGTTCTACGACTTCCTCCACGCTTGTAACACTCCGCATTTTCTTTTATATATGCATATAAATATATTGTAAATAATTGTGGTAAAAATGTGGATATGTGTAGTGGTGTGTGTTTGAATTTGGTAAATTGAAAAAGTAGAGATTTAAAATCTTAGTGGAAATAATAGTTGAAATTTGATTTTAATAAGTGAAAATATGAAATTTTAGGTCCTTGAACTTGTATTAAATAGGTTTGGTGTAGAAATATGTGTTGGAGAGGTTTGAGATGGATTTGGTTGGCTTAGGAATGGATTGGAAATGAAAAAGGGATGAAACAAGACGTAAACAGTGCACGTAAATAGTGCACTGACTGCAATTTCAAGCGCTATTTTGACCTTGATGCAGTCCATATCTCTTAAAACTCAAAACAATAAAGTTGTATAGGGCTTTCTTAGAATTCCATAGCATCTTGAATCACCTCAATCAGAGCTCGGATGAGAGAGTTATGCCCAGATAATGAATTGATGTCAAAACAGCCCAATTCGCTTGAACAGTGCACTGGCTGCAACTTCAAGCCCAATTTTGACCTTCATTTAGTCAGTATCTCTCAAACTTCAAATATGAAAGTTTTAGAGCTCTTTCTTATCATTCCATATCATCTTGAATCATCTCAATCGGAGCTCGAATGAGAGAGTTATGCCCAAATAACGAAGCAATATCAAAACAGTCCAATTAGATTTGTTTTGCATTTAACTTCTCCATTTGCATCCTAAATCAAATTATAAGAATAATGAGTACATTTAGGCTTCAAATAATTATAAAAGGCTTTAAGAAGCACCCTTTATCACATTTTATTTGTAAACAATGCAAAACTTCATTAATAGCCGGTTCAGATGGGTAAAGTAGAAATTTTAGTGTTTCGGGTGTATGTTGACTTTGGTTTTGAGATAAATCATAAAAATAAATATTTTTAGGTTAAAATAACATTAAAAATGAATTTGGAACGTAGAAAACCCTTAAAGTAGTCATATGAATCAAATTGGAGATTCTTAGTGGTAAAACCGTAATTTTGGAAAAAACCATGTGAATAGTAAATTTCGGGGCTGAGGTGTTTTAAACCCCATTTGCCCTCATTTCTTTCACTCCACTCTCACCCCATACCTCTTGGAACCCTAGAGAGCATTAGAGAGGAAGAAAGGAAGGGAAAAACAAGAGATTTCAGGGTAGATTCAAGATCAAAGCTCAAGTTCTTCCTACAAACTAAGGATTCAAGGTAGAGGTTTTCTCTCATTCACGTACATTGAGGCTAGAGTATTTATATATGTATGTTTTGGCTATCAATGGTATATATATATGCTATGGAATCATCCTCTCTTAGACTTTTTACAAGGATTACATGTTTTGAAGAAAGTAGGATTTAATATCTATGAAATCTCCTTTCTAGTTTTAAAACCCTAATTTTTGGAGAGTGATGTATTTTATTCCTAAATGTTTTCTTTATTATGGATTTCAAAACCTTAGTGCTTTGTGTTGGGTAGAAAAATGATGTTATTGTGATCTCATGTATTTCTTAGTTGGTTGTGGAATTGTTACATGATATATTTTAGAGATTTTGGATAGATGTTTGTAAATTGAGATAAATGTTGGAATTGTATGCTTGGTTGGGTTGTTTGCGATGCACATGAGTGAGAGGTTCCTTGTAAGGATGCTCACCCCTTCTCAAGAGGTTCTCAGTAAGGATGCTTTGAAAACAATGTAGTGATTGGTGAGAGGTTCCATGTAAGAATGCTCATCCATTCTCAAGAGGTTTCCGATAAGGATGCTTGAGAATCAAAGGTGACCTAAAGGGGGGTGGAGGTTACCACAAAGTATGCCACCTAATGAAAGAATTGTTGGGAATTGGTTATGACAATTAATGGTATTATTTGCATGTGGTGCTCGTTTATTCATTTAAGTAATATTTTTAAATAAACTTTAGATCTTTTTTAAATGTCACTACTTTATTTCAAATTATGTATTTATTGGGAAAATGTTTCTACAGAGCTTCGTGCTCACCCCCTATCGCTAACATTTTTCAGATTACCTGCTTGAGGAGGAGGACGTAAGGGTCGAGGAGCTCGCTACTTGGGAGACTCTACTGAATGGGAGTGTGGATCCCGAGGTGGATGCATAAAGCGACCTCATTTCCTTTTGTACTAGACTAGGACATTCTTTTGGAACATTGTGTAGTCTAGCTTCTTTTGTTTATTCCGCTGCGCTTCTTTAATTAATTTTTGAGATGTAATAGTCATGACTTGAGCTTATTCTTTTGGATAATGTTGTAAATATTCGTGGATGAAAAATGAAGTCTTGTTTCTTAAGGGATTATATTAGTGCTCTCATGATATGAATGGTTTTAGAATGTAATGCCGTTCAGGGTGTGTTTTGGGATGTTACAACGCTACAAGAGGTAGGGTTCCCTCCTACCTTGGTTTTATTCTTACCTTAAGTGTGCTTTTAGTGGCTGAAATTGGTTTATATGTGGGTTGTCCAAGGGCTATCCAAATGGACTGTTAAGGGGTTGAATTTGGGCTATTTTAGGGGGTTGTTTAGTGGCTGAATTGTGGGCTGTTTAGTGCCTAAATTGTGGGATGTTTAGTGCCTAAATTGTGGGTTGTTTAGTGCCGAAACTGTGACTATTTTTGGGCTGAAATTATGACTATTTTTGGACTGAAATTATAACTATTTTTGGACTGAAATTGTGGCTATTTTGTGGCTTAGATAAGAGCCGTTATGTGGGCTATTACATGGGATGTTATGTGTTATATTATGCCTTAATGATTTAGTGTATTATTGGCATAGATTATGTAATAACATGCTTGTGAATTGTGTTGGATATGAATGTTAATACATGTTAGTTGATGTTTTGACATTGTGGGGAATTATGGCAAGCATATACATTAAATATCAAGTACTAGGACATATGTTGAGATTTGTGGTTGAAATGGGTCCATATGGCATTCATAGCATGTTGGACAGAATTGTTGTGTGCAATGGTTCATTACGAGAAACATTTCAGGTGCAGGCAGACGGCTCACAATCGGGTCCCATGGTTGAAAAAAAGCCGACTTGTGGTTTTTAATCTTTTGTTTGTAAAATTAGACTTGTAATTTAATTTCGGCATGTAATGTATGTAAAGAATTTTAATTGCACTTTTATGAACTAATTTTAATATAGCTTTGCATGTTTTGTATGAGTATGGATAAATGGACCCGGTGTGGTCATTGTTGAATATTGGACCTCGGATGGGTCTTGTTATTATATGATTGCACAGGTTGTGCTTTGGGTAGAACTTCCCGTACAAAGGAGACTCTGCCCAAATTTTGTAAAATTATGATTTCTGGTAAATAGGGCATAATGGCGTGATATCGAATTACTCGGTATCCACAGGTATTCCGCGAATTAATGGGTCAGGACCCCCAGATTTTGGGGTGTCACACTTGTCCATCTTGATCTTAATTTCCAAGAAATAACCAAAGCTTTGCATTATATGACAAAATTTTTCGAGATGGTTCAAAAGATTTTCGCATAATATTTTTATCATGAAAAATTTTTGTTCTTGATTTTGTAATCTTTGCATTTTCATAAGCTTCATTTATTAATTCCTCTAATTCATTTATTTGAAGTTTGCAAGCTATTCCAGCTTTGTCCATATCAAAATTCATCATTTTGTTTGCCCAATACACTCAATGTTCTAATTCTACAGGAAAGTGACATGATTTTTCATATACTAACCGATAAATAGACATTCCTAAAATAGTTTTATGTGCAGTACGGTAAGACCAAAGTGCATTAGTCAACCTTAGGGACCAATCTTTACTATTTGGATTTACTATTTTTTCTAAAATATATTTTATCTCCTATTAGCTAATTCAGCTTGTCCACTTGTTTGTGGATGGTATGGAGTGGATATGTTTTGTGAAATTGAGTACTTTTTCATAAGATTTTCAAAAACTTTATTACAAAAATATAATCCACCCTCACTTATAATGGTCCGACGATTCCAAATCTGGACAAAATATTTTCTTTCAAAAACTTGATCACTGTTTTGTGATCATTCTTTTTACATGGAATTGCCTCTACTCATTTAGAGACATAGTCAACTGCAACTAAAATATACAGATATCCAAAAGATGGGAGAAACGGACTCATAAAATCAATGCCCCAATAATAAAAAATTTTGATAATTAAAATAGGGTTTAAAGACATCATATTTATTTTTTAAATATTTCTCATTCTTTGACATCTGTCACAATTTAAACAAAAGATATGGACATCTTAAAAAGAGTTGGCCAATAAAATTCACACTGTAGAATTTTAGCAGCGATTTTTTTTTGATGTAAAATGACCTCGACAAGCTTCGGAGTGACAAATTTTGAATTACTTGTCCTGTTTCATGATTAGGTACACAACGCCTTATTTTTTTATCTTTACATTATTTAAATAAATAAGGATATTCCCATAAAAAGTTACGTACCTCACGTAGAAACTTATTTCTATTGGACCAGGTATAATTAGAGGGAATAGTACCAGTAGCCAAATAATTAGCTATATTTGCATACCATGCTACCTTTGTGACTGCTAATAATTGTTCGCCTGGAAAAGTTTCTCTAATCGGAGTTGGTTCTTCCTTTATTTCATAGTTTAATCTTGACAAGTGATCAGCTACCACATTTTCTATGTCTTTCTTATCTTTGATGATTAAATCAAATTCTTGTAGTAATAATATCCAACGTAGGAGACATAGTTTAGCATCTTTCTTAGTAAGTATTTTAAAGCTACATGATTGGTAAATACAACAATTGATGATCCAACCATTTATGAACGAAATTTATCTAATGCAAATACGACAACAAGTAGTTCTTTTTTTGTAGTTGAATAGTTCATTTGTGTATTATTTGGAGTTTTACTTGCATAGTATATAACATAAGGTTTTTTCTCTTTCTTTGCTCTAGTACAGCTCCTACCGCATAATCACTTGCATCACATATTATTTCAAAAGGTAATGACCAGTCAAGAGGTTGCATGATAGGTGCAAATTAAGCATGTTTTTTAATTTATCAAATGATAGTTGACACACTTCATTCCATTCAAATATTATATCCTGACATAACAGATTACATATATGCTTGGCTATTAAACTAAAATTTTTTATAAATCTTTTGTAAAATCCTACATGCCCTAGAAATGAGCAAATTTTTTTTTACTGTTTTTGGTGAAGGCAAATTAGCTGTTAGATCAATTTTTGTTTTATCAACTTCGATTCCTTTTTTAGATACTATATGGCCTAAAACAATACCTTGTGTAACCATGAAATGACATTCTTCCCAATTTAAAACAAGGTTTGTTTCATTACATCGAATGAGTACTTTTTCCAGATTTTTTAAACATATATGAAATGAATCCCCATATACTAAAAAATCATCCATAAAGACTTCCAGATATCATTATATCATATCACTAAATATACTTAACATACAACGTTGGAAGGTAGTTGGCGCGTTACATAATCTAAAAGACATTATTTTATATGCAAAAGTGCCAAAAGGACATGTAAATGTAGTTTTTTCTTGATCATCTATCACAATTTCAATCTGATTATACCCAGAATATTCATCAAGAAAACAGTAATATGCATGACCAGCTATTCTTTCCAAGACTTGATCAAGAAAAGGCAATGGAAAATGATCTTTTCTGGTGAGTGAATTTAGCTTCTGATAGTCAATACATACACGTTAACCTGTGACTGTACGCATTGGGACTAATTTATTTTCTTTATTTTGTATTATAGTTGCACCATACTTCTTTGGAACTACTTGTGTAGGACTAACCCATTTACTATCAGATATAGGATAAATAATATTTGCATCTAATAGTTTAAGTACTTCATTGCAAACTATCTCTTTCAAGTGTAGATTTAATCTTCTTTGCATTTGACGAGATGATTTAGCATTTTCTTCTAAATATATACAATGAGTACATAGAAGTGGGCTTATAGCTTTTATATCTGCGATTGTGCATCCAAGAACACTTTGATGATTTTTCAATACTTTTGTTAATTCTTTTTCTTGATTTTCAGATAAATTTGATGACATGATTATTTCATTTTTTTCCAAAAAAACATATTTCAGATTGAGTAGAAGTGGTTTTAAATCTGGCGTAAAGATATTAACATTGGAGTTTTCAGGTTTAGATAACAGATTTTCACATTTTGAATTTTCTATATTTTCTGATTCATTTTTAGATACAGATTTTACTGTGCATAAATCTTTTTCCAGAAAAACCTTTTCAAAAAACTTTTGGGTTAATGTCTCAATACAATTTATTTCATGCACTTCATCTTCTTCTCTAGGTTGTTTAGCGCTATTAAAAACATTTAATTCCAAGGTCATATTTCCAAATGAAAGTTTCATGATTCCATTTCGACAATTATTCAACACATTTGATGTAGCTAGGAACGGTCGACCTAAAATAACTGGAATATATGCAGATGCATGAAAGATTGGTTGGGTATCTATAACGATAAAATCTACTAGAAAGTAGAATTTATCAACTTGTGTAATAAAATCTTTCACAATTCCTCATGGAGTTTTTATTGATCGATCTGCTAATTGAAGTGTAACATTGGTAGGTTTTAGCTCACTTAATTCTAATTGTGTATAGACTGAATATGACATTAAATTACAGTTGGCTCAAAGATCTAGTAGAGCTTCTTTAATTTGGAAATTTCCAATGACGCATGAGATTGTTGGACTTCATGGATCTTTGTACTTAAGAAGAGTATTATGTTGTATTATAGTACTGACTTGTTTAGTTAGGAATGCTTTCTCTGGTACATTTTGTAAAACCCAAAAAAAATTTTAACTTTTTCTTAAAAAATGGTAAAATGGTAATTTGCCATTATAGTGCGGGTTAAAAACTAATATTTTTCTAGACCTCGGATGATGAAACGGACCTCACCTTTAGATTCGTCACGTGAAATCTAGTTACCCAAACAAATTTTGTCGAATTTTGAGATAGTCGAATTTTTCATATTTTTCGAGGTGACGGGTGTCCGGTGACCCATAAAATCGAAATTTTCATAAAAATTTTGAAAGTTGAAAAATATTTTAAATAAAGTTTATATAAAATATTTTGAGCTTAAAGCGGTACAAAATTTAATAGTTTCGGAGCGAAAAATGGACCCGAACAAAATAGGACACTTGCGCAACGAGGGCCAAGTCTTTAAAAGTATAAAAGGGACAAATATCTGAAAAGTCAGCCATTTCCTACCCATTTGCTGGCTGGTTTCAGATGTTGGAGGAAGAGAAGAGAGGAAGAGAGTTTTCAAGTTTTTCTTCCGTCGATCCGCTAGGCTACGTCGGTCGAAATTGCTTGAACCAAGAATTAAAGTTGGTCTACGCGACGAGGGCTACGCGTGGGTACCAAAAATGAAGGATTTCACCGAAGGTCTAAAGGGGAGATTTTGGAGAAATTAAGTCTTGGTGGGTATTTTCTTGAGCTCAAATCGAAAGGAAGAAGAAGTGGTGCTATCAATCCTAGACAGTAGGTGAGTTTTTTATTCATTTCATAAAGTACGATTATTTAATAATTCTGGGATTTTGAGGTTATAATGTAGACTGAAAAAGGATTCGTTTGGTTTTAGTTTCAAGTAAAAGAGAGATAAATACGAGTTTTGGTGATTTTTTAAAGTTAGCCCCAGCCTATAGAAACTGATTTGGAAAATCTGGACAGCATGTAGTTTCGTAATTGGTTTTATGAGTTAGAGTTTGTTTATGAATCTTAAACTTTGAGGGTTTGAAATAGATTCATAAATGGTTATTTTGGCTTTGGTTCCATGCCAAAAGGATGAAAACTCTATTTTTGGTGAATTTCTAAAAATGATTATGACCTGCTGGAACCTGAAAATTCTGTAACTTACACTTAGTTTAGGAGTTACCTGGAACAGGTATTTAGTGTTCAAAAATAGTGATTTTTGGTCAAATATAATTCCTATGAGTCTATGTTCATCTCCCACATATTTTGTTAGAATTGGATTTTAATAACTAGAGTTAGAGTTGTTTTAACTCATGTAGGTTACCTGCAGAATGTTCAAAAATGCTAAACGCCTACGCTTAGTTGGAAAAGAACCCTACATGTGACATTAAAACTGAACAAGAGAGGAAGTGTTCTTGAGGCTTTCTACACTCATTTTGCACTTCTATTAAGGTAGGGATTCTCCTACTTTGGTTCATTCCTATTTAAAATGTTATATGTATTGTGTAGGATTTCTTCTATTTGGGTCGATTCTTAATCTAGAATGCCCATATGAAATGGTTAGTGGTATAAAATTTTTTATAACTTGCCTATAGTCATGGAAATGGTGAATTAAGTATGGACAAAGTTCTAGTTAAATTTGTTATGTAGGAGTTCTGTAAATAATTCCTTGGTACTTGATGATATTTGATGTGTGTGGGAGCAATATTGTATGCTTACATGATTGTTGCCTAGAAGGTGTTCGCTAAAATGCCTAAGTGTGAATTAAGGTTGTTATGACATGACAATGTATAACATGCTTATAGAATATGTTGTTTATATATATTGACATTGTAATGATTCGTGGAATTTATATGCTTATGATATGAATTACCATGAGATTGTATATATGTAGTTGATCTAGCTCATTGGGCAACATTGCACATTGGGCATGACATAGCATCACATTCAAGAGCGATATGCATGAGTGTGGGTGTATGGTTGCATGAGGTGATCAACACCAATATTGGTGCTTGATGGTGGGCTCGGGAAAGTGGGATGGAACGTCCTACGGAGTCGCACGGTGACATGCATAAGAAAACTTGTGTCGGGTATAACAAGTAGGGCTAGACACTCCCTCGGGTGAAAAACCCGGCCACTTGGTTCATACACTTACCGGCGGTGAAACTCCAGAAAAGTGTAACGGCGTACGGAGCCGGAGGTGCGATTCTTAAATTCGATACCCAATAAAGGCACATGATTTTGATATATAAATTATTCATTTGATGGGAAACATCCAAGAATGAATTGATTTTATGACATATGGTTGATTTCAAAATGATCTTTGGATATGTTTCATCAAAGACGTTTGTTTTACACGTAAGTGTCGCATTATGTTGTGGTAGTCGGTGTGGGCTCGGGATAGCATGCATGAGTGAGTTTCATCTCATTATTTGGCATGACATCATAATTTTCCAACATTGTATTGTATCTTATTGTTGGAGGGAATACTTGTTGTGAAATGTTGCATGTATACATTGCATATGCATTTTCGGTGATGAGTAGCCTCTGTAGGGATTATTCTACTGGGCATTGGCTCACCCTATACGGGAAACATTTCAGGTGTGGGTCATGCGCCAGTGGACGGCTCACAATCAGGGTCACATGGTTGAAGAAAAGCCGACTTGTGGCTTCCAATCCATTTTTTTTTGTAAAAGTAGATTTGTAATTAAATTTTGGCATGTAATGTGTAAAGGCATTGTAATAGAGTCTATATGGACTGTTTTAATATAACATTGCATATTTCGATATAAATATGATGATTGGACCCGGTGTGGTCAAGTTTTACTTATAAATGGATCCTGTGTGGTTATGGTATTATATTGGACCTCGGATGGGTCATGTAAATATTGATTGCACATATTGTGTTTTTGGGGTAGAGCTTCCCGTACAAAGGAGACTCTGCCTGGATTTCGTTAAATTATGGATCCCGGTAAATGGGACAGAACGGTGCGATATCGAGTTATTCGATATCCACAGGTATTCCGTGGGTTGATGGGAAATTAACGGACTCCATGATTTTGGGGTGTCACACATTTGTTCTTCTTTTTATTGTGCAAAGATCTTTTAAAACTTAGCATAAGCTGGAACTCGTTTAATAGCATCTAACAAAGGAATGTAAATTTTGACTTGTTTGAACTGCTCAAAAATTTTAGATTGATCTTTTTCAGATTTAGATTTCCTGACTCATTAAGGAAAAGGTAATGGAATAGGACATGATTGATATTTTTCATTTTATACTTCAGGTTGTTTTTCAATTGAAAGTTCAGTTCATTAACAGGAATTGACTTACGTATTTTCTTAGAGATTATAGGTTTAATAGTTTTATCAATTACCTTGCCACTTCTTAACGTTGTGATTACTTGTACTTGACTTGGGGAAGGTTCAGATGACATAGAATTCACTTGACTTTGTGGCGGTTTTGGCTAAGATGGAAATTTTCCCTTTTCTGGCATACTGAGAGGCTGAGTCAACTTAGCTAGATGACTCTTAATATCTTCAATACTATGAGAAGTTTGAGCTTTAAAATCATTCAAATTTTGAGTTATTTGAGTGTTAAAATTCATTTGACTTTGAATAAATTGATTCATAGTATCTCCCAGAGTTCTTCTTTGTGGGCCTTGATATGGTGGATAGTTTTGTTGATTTTGTGGTTGTGATGGACCTTGAGTTTACTTTGTAGGTTGTGTATTTCTCCAACTAAAATTTGGATGATTTCTCCATCCTGGGTTGTAAGTTTCAGAATATGGATTCAGATAAGGCTTATTATTATAAGTTGAAACAACATTAGATTGTTCAATTAACACTTCTTTAAATGCAAGTATAGTTAGACACTCTACTACAAGATGTCTTGACAACGCACAAATGTCACAGATTTAATTAGTAGTTGAAACAACAGATACTTGTTTTATTTTTTTCATCTCTAAGGCTTCCAATTTTTGAGATAAACTTGTCATTTTAGCTTTTAAATCATCATCTTCTTTTAACACATATTTTCCTCTTTCAGATGTAGATGACTTTGTTTCCACTATATTTGAAGAATTTGAGTCCCATATTTGGAAACTTTCAGAAATAGTATCACAAAATAGAAATGCTTTTTCAGGATTTTTTCTCATGAATTCCCCTTGCGCCATCATTTCAACAAATTGTCACATTGCAAGTGGAAGAACATCATAGAAAAAATCAACTAAGGTCCAGTTTTCAAATGCATGATGTGGACAAGCTTGAAGAAGATATTTACCTTCTTTTACAAAAAAATTCATTATTTGACGTCTTAATGTATTTGTACAATGTACAAAAAAAAAAACTTTTTAAAGAACTCAGCTTGTAAAACTTGTCAATTTGTGATTGAATTAGCTCTTAAAGAGCTTAGCCATTGTTTTGCTTTATCTTTTAAAGAAAAAGGAAATAGTTTTAATCTAACGATTTCAGAATTATCTTGCAATGTTCCACAGACTTCTTCAAATTCTTTCATATGAACAAAAGTGTTTTCAGTTACTAGACCATGGAACTGTGGTACTAATTGAATTGTTCCTGGCTTAATATTAAGATTTGGAGCATCTGTTAGAAAAGTAAAATATGATGGGACATTAGTTCGGGTTAGATGTAAATATTCTCTTAATGGTCGAATATTTTGAACTATTTTTGTTCTCTAGGTTGTTCTTCTCTAGATACGTTTTTAGTCATACTTAATTCAAATGATTCTTGTGTAGATGAAGATGATGAAGACGAAGGAGATGACTAATTTACAGACCCTACTGATGAATGAACAGACATACACCATTTAAAAAGAAAACACACTTTTTATACATATAATACAGATAAACAACTTCTCTATTTTATTTAATTTTGAATTACCATAACTCCCCGACAACAGCACAAAAAACTTGATTTGTGCTTTTTCTTGATCGGATTAATATTATACACCCAAGTATAAGTGATCGAACTATAGTTTTCTAGGTTTTAAGTCCAAGTATCGATCCCACGAAGAGTTTTAATAATTTGGAAACGAAATAAAAATAGTTAAGTTGTTAATTCGAATAGGACAGCATGTGATAGCTTATGATGTGAGCTTAGATTGATAACTAGTCTAAGTAAACGTTTATGTGCAGAGAGATTAAGACAATAATAAAAAGTATCCTTTAGTTTAAGGATCTCATATGCGTTATACTGGTCTGGTACTGGAAATGCTACCTTACATTAATTTACTTTCATGTTAGTGGTAAGTCAACTGACAGGTCTGATGTATATTAACCATCACATAGCAACTTCTTAGGTTAGTTGGTGGTATCCATGACGATTGATTAATCTAAGCAAACCAGAAGGACAAGCCATTCATGGGGAATACTTGTATTATTCAATCAACTTCATAATAGTAGGTGCGTACATAATAAACTATAACACAGCCACTTCTTAGGTTAACTGGTGGTATTAAGTCATAACACTACAACTTCTTAGGTTAGCTGGTTAAAGATGTGCCAACCAACTAATTTGAGTAAACTAGAAGTACAAGTCATTCATGAGGAATACTTTAATTATTCACTTAGGTCCATCTGTGATACATATACCAGTTACACATCCTCAGCGTTCCGGTGGAGGATAAACCATACCGGTAGGAATGCTGTAGATATTCGACTGGGAATATCATCATAAATTATACCAGTTAAATGATCTTAGTAATCCAGAAGGGCAAACCATTCATGAGGATCACTTAGGTCATTAATATGATAGTTACATATAGTAGTTAAACAACCCTAATAACCGAGAAGGACAAGCCATTCATGAGGATCATATAGGTTTTGTACCATGCATCAGTTAACATCCTCAGCGTTCCGGTGGAGGATAAACCATACAAGTAGGGATGCCATGGTTGTTTTACCGGCAGGTTTATGATGCACTAATGACATAATTCTAGACACATCACCGAAATTACGTACATCACTATATCATGCACGAAACATATAATACATAGATATATAAATATATAAAATATCAGCATTTCTAGAATTTAACTAGTATTATACATATATTTACCATTCACTAGAGGAAATAAGTAACTACTCATGCCCCACTGTAATAGACAAGCAAGGAGTATGACCAGTTTTCATTACGACTGAAATTAAAATATAAATTCTAAAACTTCTTTCACAAGGAACAACTAAAACAAAACCATCTTATTATCAATTAAGACAAAAAGGTGACGGCAGTTCAATTATCCGAATAGAAAGATAAAACAGAACTGTAGAAGTACAGAGTTTGGACTAAAGTGTATAATAGACAGGATTGAGTTGCAAGTTTTTCTTTTTTTCTTTTTATCTCTTGAACTTCTCTGGACTCCCCTTGGATTCGGCCTTCTTTGAAATGGAGGCTTGCATGCTTTATATAGAGGAGGACGAAGCAGAAGGATTTAGGATCAACTTCAGCCGCCAATGGGGATGGTCCGGACGGTGGAGCCTTGCTAGATTCTCCACTTGTGTGCATGCTGACTCTTCATGTGTGGAATTAATACTTTAGTCCTTCATTGTTTCAAGCTTTGACGCTTTGTTCCTCCTATTCTTCAGTACTTCTGTATTAAACCCTGAAATTTTTAAACATACATGATTAAAACCCTGATTTCCACACAAACCCTAATTGACTCTAATTAATAGTTTTTGATTATTTTATTTTACTAATTTGACTTATTTAACTATTTTGATTTATATACTAATTAAGGTTAGTCAATTACATTGATACATTGGCACAGAACACACAATCATGGGTCTTACAGATTCCACCGATGTACCAAGGTCTTTGCCTTAAGGGCGTGGCCAAACTCATAGGGTAGGGATTTATGATTTGAGAGTCTGGGAAGACTTCCTATCAAAAATTCCAAGTTGTCTAGGAAGGTTGAGAGTATTGAGGTCAATAGGAGGCATGAGGTGTCACATGTTTCAAAGATCGAGGAGTTTTGCTCAATTTGTTAGACTGTGGAGCATTTCATATTGGAGTGTCCCAATAATCCGGCACTTAAGGAAGTGTATCATGAGCAAATCCATGCATTTAATCAAACGAGGCAATCATTCTCCCTTCATTCAAACACATACAATTTGGGTTGGAGTAATCACCCAAACTTCAATTGGAGAAATGATAACCCCACTCCTTATGGTTCAAATGCATACACACCTCTCGTGCCTCATAAGCAAAATTAATTTCAATTCCAAGGCCAAGCGTCTATCTCCCAATACCCCTGGTCTAGTCCACATGGGTATTCACAAAACCTACCTCCATGGAATTTCTCCCAAGGTCTACCTCCACAAAATTTTAATCAACAAGGGCCATCCAATCCTCCCACCTACCAACCTTCCCATAAGAGGAATTGGAGGATATGCTTTACAACTTCATCCAAAGCCAAACTACCTTTAACAACAACACTTTGGCTCAACTCACAAAGATCACCAACCATATAGGGTTATCAGAACAAGAAACGGGGAAATTCCCTGCTCAACCCCAGAAGAACCCGAAGGGCCAACATGTGATTGAGAAATCTGAGCCCACCAAAGATAGTTGTAAGCAACTCAAGGCGGTGAACACCCTTCGAAGTGGCAAGCAAATTGGAAAGACCGTTGTGCCAAAGGTCTCACCCAAGGCCACATTTCCAAAAGAAAAACAAGTCATGGGTGATACTAACGAAAGTGAAGGGAGTGAGAGGAAAAAAAATGAGGTGAGTGAGAAGAAAAAAATAGTTGATGAAAGAGTTCTTGTTTCCCCCCATACCTGCTTGTTTTCCCAATTGCTTGAAGCCACCTGTCAAGGTGGGTAATTATTCTGATATCATTGAAATGTTCAAGCAGGTGAAAATAAACATTCCACTCCTTGACGCGATAAAGCAAATTCCATCCTATGCAAAGATCTTGAAAGACTTATGTAGAATAGCAATAGACCAACAACTTAGTATCCCAAAGTTAGGGATCAAGTTCACACCTTGAACTATCGGGTTCATTCACTTTCCCACTCCCAAGGTTATGTTTTCTAACCCTAGTGTGTTCATTTCCATATACATATTACCATGCACACCATTCACATAACATGTAGCATGTAGGATTAAGCACATAATTATGAATGCATAATGCATGCAATGGTCTAGACCCATGCCCAACAGCCCAACGTAATCACATACCTATGCTCTGATACCAAGCTGTGGCACCCCTAAAACCAGGGGTCCCGTTGACAACCCGTTAACCCGCAGAAATGCCCGCGAGTGCCGCTTGATCAGACATCATGCTAATATTATCCCATTACCGAAATTTTACACCACATGTAATACCCGTGTTCCATTAATCATTTAATTATAGCGAGGTTCAATGTACCCCAATATATCTC
Organism: Ilex paraguariensis; assembly: GCA_963454935.2. Taxonomy (NCBI): domain Eukaryota; kingdom Viridiplantae; phylum Streptophyta; class Magnoliopsida; order Aquifoliales; family Aquifoliaceae; genus Ilex; species Ilex paraguariensis. Next base: position 104,754 of record CAUOFW020000826.1, on the reverse strand, counting down.
ATTTAAGGCCCATTTGTATCATTGGAACTAAAGAATGCATAGCCTAAGGCCTTAGAAGAAAATAAAAAAAAAATTGAAAATCTGCCAAAATGTATTGGTACGCGTACTGGTACGCATGATTCACTGGACCTCACCGTACCGGTACGCGTACCGATATGTTGTGTCTACTGGACCGATACGCGTACCAGTATGCTGAGCCCATTTTTCCTTGTTTTACTTGTTTTACATTCCAAGTCCATTCCAAACGTAACCAAATTCATCCCAAACATGGATAAATATGTTTTCTACATTATACATGATCCATACAAGTCTATTACAACCCATTCCATACATTTCATTGATTTCCATGAAATTTCATATCATAACTAAGTTTTTCACAATAATGTTGCAAAAACTCACTAATTACACAAAATGTGTTATACAAGCTACAAGTCGGCTCTCTTCATCCTTGAGGTCCCGTGTGAGGACCTTCCATCAGCGTATACCTCGCACCTGAAATATTTTTCCGTATAGGGTGAGCCAACGTCCAGTAAAGTATTTCTTATAGGGGCTACTCCCCAACCTAAGTGCATAGGCAATGTTCACATGCAACATTTCATAAACAACAATCATTCCAATTAAGACTTATCTATCTATGTTGGAATTCAATATGTCGTGCCATAATATGAGATGATACCCACTCATGCAACCCAACCCGAGCCCTCACCGGCTCCATTACCCCATGCAATGTCATGAGTATTAAAACCGGGTTTTCCAACCCACGCCATTGGCCTCCCTCATCCAGTGACCATTTTAAGATTTTTTCAGGGTCTTTGTAGGGATGGATGTTTATGGACTTACACCAAGGGTCACCTAACTCACACGGAATTTACGGACTTCCACCAAGAGTTCCGCGTACACCAAAAACTTCATTAACTGTACCAAGGGAGTGCGTACCACATCACCAGGCCTTGCACCCGAGGGATCTTCTAGCCCTTCTTGTTAACCCCAACCTTAATCACCATGTAATCTGTGAGACTCGGCCCAGTCTTTGACCAAGCTTACTCGAGCCCACCAGTCATCCACCAAGTGTAGTGTTGACACACAACCATGCACACACACCCATAACATGCAATGTCTCCGTGCATATGCAATGTAATGTACCATTGCTATTTCAATGTCATGCCCACATGTAATTAATGCAATATGAGCTAGATTAACAATTATTTCTATATGTCATGGCCAATCATATCATAAGCATGTAACTGCCAAATTTTCATCACCATGTATACATACTCCACGTATGTAAACACCAATTTCATCACTATGTCAATATATCAAAGAGCATAGATTAACATTTCATATCTAAACAAAATTCTCACGCATGTTATCATATAATATATGCCAATAACTCAATTAATTTCACAAGGCATAATATAAACACACACCATGCCCATATAACACCCATTTTCTATGGAATTACCTAAGTAATTATAACTACCAATTTTAAGCTAGGAATTTAACTTAAATTAGGTCAAATTCACCAGTCACTCAATTCCATCAATTTCCCAACCATAGACAAGTGATATATATCCATCAATCTACCCATTACATATAGCACCCTAGATTGTAAAATAAACTCAAGTAGGAAGGAACCTTACCTCTTGAAGCATAAGGAAAGACCGTACGAAGTCCCTAGAACCCCTTCTAGCCCAAATTCCAAACTTCCAAAAATCCCGTACCTTGTTCTTTGGTAAAACCCATCGTTTTTGGTGTGGTCGCGTAGCCCTTGGCGAGAGGAGCAACTTTAATTCTTGGCCCGTGTGGATTTGAGCTGCGTAACTTCCTGGATCGTACAGAAAAGGTGGAGAATCCAACTCTTTCCCTCGCTTCTTCTATTGGCTAACGGATGGACAAAGAATGGGGGAAAATTTGATTTTTTTTCCCTTATTTATACTTCTTAACACTTGGCCCACAATCCGCCACAGGGTCCACTTTTTTTTCCGAGTCTATTTTTACCCCGAAATGATTAAATTTCGTCTCGATTTAAGTTCAAATTAATTTTTTTTTATTTTAATTTGCTAGAAACTATTTATCAACTTTCAAAATCTTATCAAAAATCCCGTTTATGAGTCACCTGAGACCCGACTGCCTCATAAAACGTAAAAAATTTGACTATCTCAAAATTTGATAAAATTTGACATGATAACTAGATTTCGCGAGACAAATCCAACGGTGAGGTCCGTTTCATTATCTGATGTCTAGAAAAGTTCAGGTGTTCTATATGTATAGTAGCGACAAATTACTGTTTTGCCATTTTATAAAAAGTTTAAATTTACCGGGTTTTACATTCTTCCCCCTTAAAAGAATTTTGTCCCCGAAATTCACACACACACATACACACTTAAACGCAAGCATATGCATCAATGAAATTATACTTAAAATTATAAACTTATACCTCCATCGTCGAACAGGAACGGATAGTTGATATGTATAGTGTCCTCACGCTCCCATGTCGCCTCCTCCATGCTTCGGTGCTGTCATAGCACCTTCACTAACCTCATGGTCTTGCCTCAAAAAATCTGCTCCTGGCTATCCATGATAGGCACCGGTCCCTCCTCAAATGTCCCATCTGCATCAACGATCATCTCACCCCAATCCACTACATGTGTCGGATCTGGAGTATACTTTCAGAGCCTAGAGACATGGAACACCGCGTGAATACACGATAGATTTGGCGGTAACGCCAACCGGTAAGCCACTACACCCACCCTCTCGAGTACCTCGAAGGGCTCGATATACCTCGACGACAGTTTTTCCTGCTTACCAAACCTAACCACTCCTCTCTTAGGCATCACCTTCAAGAAAGCATGATCTCCTACCTCAAACTCCATAGGTCGTCACCATCTGTCAGCATAGCTCTTCTGCTGGCTATGAGCCGTAAGAAGACGCTTTCGAATCAAGTCCACCTTCTCCGAGGTGTCTCTAATCAATTCTGGACCCATAGAGTGTCTTTCTCCCACCTCCGTCCAACAAATTGGAGAACGACAGGGCCTCCCATAACGTGCCTTATAGGATGTCATCTATATGCTCGCCTGATAACTATTATTGTAGGCGAATTCCACTAATGATAAGTGATCTTCCCAGCTACCCTTGAGATTTAGGACGCATGCCTGTAGCATGTCCCCTAATATCTGAATGGTCCTCTTTGACTGACCGTCCGTCTGGGGAAGAAATGTTGTACTCATCGTCAACTGAGTTCCCATAGCCCGTTGGAAGATCTCCTAAAAGTGGGTGGTGAACCTGGGATCCCAATCCGATTATATAGATACGGACACCCCATGAAACCTGACAATCTCCCGTATGTTCAATCTGCAGAATTCCTCCAGTCGGAAGGTCATCCACACCGCCAAAAAGTGCGCCGACTTTGAAAGCCAATCCACTATCACCCACACCGCATCATGTCCCCGCAATGTCCATGACAAGTAGGTCACAAAATCCATGGTGATATGCTCCCACTTCCACTCAGCTACCTCCAAAGGCTGGAGCAACCCCGCTGGTCTCTAATGGTCAGCCTTAATTTTCTGACACGCGAGGCATCTACTAACGAAGTCACCCACCTGCCTCTTCATCCCACTCTAATAATACTGGCAACGAAGATCATGATACATCTTCGTGCCACCTGGATGCACTGTAAATCGAGAGCAATGGAACTCCCTGAGGGTCTCCTCTTTCAGCTCCGCAGACTGGGGAACTACAACTCTTTCCTTGTACCGAAGACTATTGTCTGAGTGAATGACCCAACCCTTGTCACCGATACCCGCCTGCACTCGATTCTTGATGGATAAAAACTCGGGGTCCTACCTCTGGGACTTAATCACTCTGCTCAGTAGGGAAGGCGTAGTCACCAAGCTCCCTAAAATGCCCTGAGCCTGATCCCTATAGTGTAGCCCAAACTATCCCACAGTCTCAATCATCTCCCACTCCCAAGAAACCACACTAGCTCAGACTCCCCTTGACTTCAGGCTGAGTGCATCAACCACCACGTTGGCCTTACTGGGATGGTAGTGCAAAGTAAAGTTATAATCTTCCAAGTATTCCATCCACCAGCGTTGCCTCATGTTGTGGTCCTGCTGTGTAAAAATATACTTCAAATTTTTGTGGTTCAAAAATACCTCAAACTATTCCCCGTACAAGTAATGGTGCCAAGTCTTCAAGGCAAAGATAATGACTGCCAACTCCATGTCATGCGTGGGATAATTCCTCTCATGATTCTTTAGTTTCTGAGAACCATAACCCATCACCCTCCTGGACTACATAAACACACAACCGAGTCTGTCCTTGGAGGCATCACAATACACTGTGTACATCTATCCTCTCTTTAGAACAATAAAGATAGGAGCTGAAGTAAACCTCCTCTTTAACTCTTGGAATGCCTTCTCACAAGAATCATTCCACTCAAATTTAACCTCCTTCTAGTCAATCTCGTCATAGGTGTAGCTAGTTGGGAGAAGTTCTCGATGAACCTCCTGTAGTACCCCACGAATCCCAAGAAGCTGCGTGTCTTGAAGACTAACTTTGGCCTTTCCTAACTCATAACCGCCTCAATCTTCTCCGGGTCAACCGACATACCCAAACTGACACCACGTGTCACAAGAATTTTGCCTCCGTAAGCCAAAATTCACATTTACTAAACTTGGCGTACAACTGGTGGTCTCTCAAGGTCTGTCAAGTGATCCTCATACTCCTCCTTAGACTAGGAATACACCAGGATGTCATCAACAAAAATCACAACAAACTGATCTAGGTAGGGTTGGAACACCCTATGCATGAGATCCATGAATGTACAACATTCGTCAACTCGAAAGGCATGATTGTAAACTCGAAATGTCCATACCGCGTTCTGAATGCTGTCTTAGGGATGTCTTCCTCCCTAATCCTCAACTGATGGTAGCACTTGCGTAGATCTATCTTGGAGTAGACCCGCACTCCCTTCAGCTGATCAAACAAATTGTTAATCCTCGATAAAGGGTACCTATTCTTAATGGTGACCCGGTTCAACTACTGATAATCCATACACAACTAAAGTGTCTTGTCCTTCTTCCTGGCAAATAACACCGGAGCTCCCCAAGGTGAAGTGCTCGGTCTAATGAAGCCCTTGACCAACAATTCTTGTAATTGAACCTTTAGTTCTTGCAACTCAGTTGGTGCTATTCTATGCGGGGTCATAGAAATAGGAGAAGTACCAGGATTTAACTCAATATTGAAGTCCACATCCCTATGGGGAGGTAATCCCGGTAATTCATCTAGAGAAACGTCCTCATACTCACAAACAACTCGAGGGAGACCCAATTCCTGTCTCACCTCATCCTTTAAGGTAAGGCTCACAAGCCATAACATTAACTGCCCATGTCATCTAGAGTCGTACATGACTTGGGATAAGGCATCATGCTTTTCCCCTTGATACTTGAAACAAACACCTTCTGGTGTATACACAGTGATTCTCTTCTAATCACAATCAATGAGAATCCGATGTGCCACCAACCAATCCATTCTGAGGATAATGTCAAACTCCGTTATGTCCACAACCCTAAGGTCCATGGTGAGTAGAATCCTATGGTAGGGTAGGGAGGAATTTAATATGACTGTGATTGCCTCACTGATGATTGGGAGTGAGATGGTGTCCCATGACTCTGAGATCCTTGCCTCTGAGGGTAATCCTTTCTCATGTGACCCTGTTGGTGGCAATGATAGTAAGTCCTCTGACCTGCCTGATATGTTGTCCCAAAGTCTCCCCCGCCTTGGGAGGAGCGCCCTTGGCCTTGGCCCTAATAGCCACGGCCCTGTCCCTGAAACCTTTGAGGGGTAGAAGTCCTCTACCTCTTCCCTGAACTAGAAGAAGAGGATTGACCCTCTTTCTTTCTATCTTTTATGCCAGCCTCCCGAATGTTCCTGGCGTCATCCACCTCTCGTTCAATGGCCATTGCTGTCTCGACCATTGAATCCAAATCTTATAGGTGGAGGCCTAAAATCTTTCCTCGGATGGATAATTTTAGACCATCTTAAAACTTCCTCACCTTGTCTATATCCGTGGCCACGTAGTCGTCGGTGAAATAGGCTAACTCTGTGAACTTAGCCACATACTCCATTACCGTCATTGTTCCTTGTCGCAAGTCTAAAAACTCCCAAGCCTTTACTTGTCTCGTGGCAACCAAGAAATACTTCCCTATGAAAAGTTCCTTGAACTCTCCCTATGTCATGGTCTCTAAATATTTGGTGGTGCTCACCCAATCCCACCACAATTGGGCTTCTCCTTCTAGCTGGAATGCAACTAGTCTTATCTTTATGGCATTCGAGGTGATCTCCATCGCGGTTAAGACTTTGTTGACTTGACGGAACCAATGGTCGGCCACCATCAGATCCGCCCCTCCTTTAAAAACTAGAGGCTTGTGTGCCTTAAACTGTTGGAGGTTGCTTGAGCCTCCTCGATTTGTATTGGCACTAACTTGTGCGACTGTAGCCGCCATCATGCCCATTGTTTCATTAAATGCTTGTTGGTAGAAAGCCAGTGTTGGTTGATTATTGTTCCGCCCACCGCCTCAACGTCCTCTTCCTCTACTAGCCATCTACACACATGTAGAATAGCAATAGACCAACAACTTAGTATCCCAAAGTTAGGGATCAAGTTTACACCTTGAACTATCCCGTTCATTCACTTTCCTAGTCCCAAGGTTATGTTTTCTAACCCTAGTATGTTCATTTCCATATACATTTTACCATGCATACCATTCACATCACACATATCACATAACATTAGGATTTAAGCACATAATTATGAATGCAAAATGCATGCAATGCAATGGTCTAGACCTATGCAACAGCCCTAGGTAATCACATACCTATGCTCTGATACCAAGCTGTGACGCCCCTAAAATCGGGGGTCCCGTTAACAACCCGTCAACCCGCAAAAATGCCCGTGACTACCGCTTGATCCGACATCACACTAATATTATCCCATTACCAGAATTTTACACCACACGTAACACCCGTGTTCCATTAATCATTTAATTCTATCGAGGTTCAATGCACCCCCAACATATCTCATTTAAGGCCCATTTGTATCATTGGAACTAAAGAATGCATAGCCTAAGGCCTTGGAAGAAAAATTAAAAAAATTTAAAAATTTGCCAAAATGTACTGGTTCGCGTACACCGGTACGCATGGTTCATTGGACCTCACTATACCGGTATGCTGTGCCTTCTGGACCGATACGCATATCGGTATGCTGAGCCCGTTTTTCCTTGTTTCACCTGTTTTTCATTCTAAGTCCATTCCAAACTTAACCAAATTCATCCCAAACATGTATAAAGATGTTTTCTACATTATACATGATCCATACAAGTCTATTACAACCTATTCCATACATTTCATTGATTTACATGAAATTTCATATCATACCTAAGTTTTTCACAATAATGTTGCAAAAACTCACTAATTATACAAAATGTGTTATACAAGCCATAAGTCGGTTCTCTTCTTCCTTGAGGTCCAGTGTGAGGGCCTTCCATCGGTGTATACCCCGCAGCTGAAATATTTTTCCATACAGGGTGAGCTAACGTCCAGTAATGTATTTCCTATAGGGGCTACTCCCTAACCTAAGTGCATATGCAATGTTCACATGCAACATTTCATAAACAACAATCATTCCAATCAAGGTTGGAATTGAACATGTCGTGCCATGATATGAGATGATATCCACTTCTGCAACTCAACCCAAGCCCTCACCGACTCCTTTCCTCCACGCAATGCCAAGAGTATTAAAATCGAGTTTTCTAACCCCCGCCATTGCTCTCAGTCATCCAATGACCATTTTAAGATTTTTCCAGGGTCTTTGTAGTGGTGGATCTTTATGGACTTACACCAAAGGTCACCCAACCCACACAGAATATACGGACTTCCACCGAGGGTTCCGTATACTCCCACATACTTTATGGATTCTACTAAGGGAATGTGTACCCCATCGCCAGAACTTGCACCCGAGGGATCTTATAGCCCATCTTATTAACCTCAACCCTAATCACAATGTAATCCGTGAAACTAGGCCTAATCTTTGACCAAGCTTACTCGAGCCCACCAGTCATCCACCAAGCATAGTGTTGACAAACAACCATGCACACACACCCATAACATGTGATTTCTCCGTGCATATGCAATGTAATGCACCATTGCTATTTCAATGTCATGCCCACATGTAATGCATGCCCTATGAGCTAGATTAACAATTATTTCTATATTTCATGGTCAATCATATCATAAGCATGTAATTGCTAAATTTTCATCACCATGTATACATATTCCATGTTTGTAAACACCAATTTCATCATTCTGTCAATATATCAAAGAGCATATATTAACATTACATATCCAACCAAAATTCTCAAGCATGTTATCACATAATATATGCCAATAACTCAATTAATTTCACAAGGCATAATATAAACACATAGCATGCCCACATAACCCCCACTTTCCATGGAATTACCCAAGTAATTATAACCTACCAATTCCAAGCTAAGAATTTAACTTAAATTAGGTCAATTCACATACCTAATTCATCAATCACTCAATTCCATCAATTTCCCAACCACAGACAAGTGATATATATATCCATCAATCTACCCATTACATATAACACCCTAGGTTGTAAAACAAACCTAAGTAGGAAGGAACCCTACCTCTTGAAGCGTAAGGAACGACCGTAGGAAGTCCCTAGAACCCACTTTTAGCCCAAATTCTAAACTTTAAAAAATTTCATACCTTGATCTTCGATAAAAACCCGTTGTTTTTGGTGTGTTCACGTAGCTCTCAGCAAGAGGAGCAACTTTAATTCTTGGCCCGTGTGGATTTGAGCTTCGTGGCTTCCTAGATCGTAGAGAGAAGGTGGAGAATCCAACTCTTTCCCTCTCTTCTTCTATCGGCTAATGGTTGGACAAAGAATGGGGAAAAAATCTAATTTTTTTCCTCTATTTATACTTCTTAACACTTGGCCCACACATCTGCCACACGACCCACTTTTTTTCCTGAGTCTGTTTTTAACTCGAAATGATTAAATTTCGTCTCGGATCAAGTTTATTTATTTATTTATTTTAATTTGCTTGAAATTATTTTTAAAATTTTGAAATCTTATAAAAAATCCCATTTTTGGGTCACTCGAGACTCGACTGCCTCGTAAAATGTGAAAATTTTGACTTTTTTAGAATTCGATAAAAATTGACGTGGTAACAAGATTTCGTGAATCGAATCCAGCGACGAGGTCCATTTCATCATCTAAGGTCTAGAAAAATTCAGATTTTCTACCCGTACAGTAGCGGCAAATAACTGTTTTGCCGTTGTTGTAAAAAGTTTAAATTTACTGAGTTTTACAAATCAAATGTTGTTCCAACTTATACTAAACCATATTAAAATTCATATTCTGAAACTTACAATCCAGGATGGAGAAATCATCCAAATTTTAGTTGGAGAAATACACAACCTACAAATCAAACACAAGGTCTACAACAGCCACAAAATCAACCACAATATCAACCGTATCTACCTCCACATAAAAGAATTCTGGAAGACACTATGAATCAATTATTTAGAGTCAAATGAATTTCAATACTCAAACTAATCAAGCATTCAATGATTTTAAAGCTCAAACTTCACAGAGTATTGAAGATATTAAAGTTCATCTAGCTAAGTTGACTCAGTCCTTAAGTACTACATAAAATGGAAAGTTTCCATCTCAACCTAAACCTCCACAAAGTCAAAATCAAACTAATTTTGTATCATCTGAAGCCTCGCCAAGTCAAGTACAAGCAGTCATGGCATTGAGAAATGGTAAGGTTATTGATAAAACTATTAAACCCAAAATTCCAAAACAAATACGTAAATCAATTCCTGTAAACGAAGCACTTGAATCTAAACCTTTAATCAAAAAACAATCAGAAGCACAAAGTGAAAAAAACCTCTATGTCATATTCTTTTACCGTTTCCTCAAAGAGTCAAGAAACATTCATCTGAAAATGATCAATTAGATATTCTTGAGTTATTTAAACAAGTAAAAATTAACCTTCCTTTGTTGGATAAAATAAAACGAGTTTCAGTTTATGCTAAATTCTTAAAAGATATTTGCATGATAAAAAGAAGAACTAATGTACCAAAGAAAGCTTTTTCAAATGAACAAGTTAATATTATAAGACATCAAGACACACTTCTTAAGTACAAAGATCTAGGTAGTCCTACAATCTCATGTCTCAGTGGAAATTTTCAAATTGGACAAGCCCTGCTAGATCTTGGATCCAGTTGTAATTTAATGACATATTCAATATATACGCAATTAGGATTAAGTGAATTACAACCTTCCAATGTTAAACTACAACTAGCAGACCGATCAATAAAAACTCCACGAGGAATTGTAGAAAATGTGATTGTCCAAGTTGATCAATACTATTTTTCAGTAGATTTTATCGTTATAGACACGGAGCTATGTTGTAAAGGATGTTAATTTGAATACATACCTCTAATTTTAGGTCTACCATTCCTAGCTACATCAAATGCATTGATTAATTGTAGGAATGGAATTATGAAAATCTCATTTGGAAACATGACTTTGGAATTAAATATTTTTTAAAAGTGCAAAATGACTTAGAGAAGAAGAAGAAGAAATATATGAAATCAATCATGTTGAAACAATAACCCAAAGTTTTTTTGAAAAGAACTTTCTGGAAAAAAAGTTATTGGCATTAGAATCAATACCTAAAACCGAATCTGAAAAATGCTTCTGTCAAGGATCTACAATGTGAAGAATGTTACCAAAACTTATAGAATCTAATGTCAAAGTTTTTAAGCCAGAATTAAAACCTCTTCCAACCAACTTAAAATATGACTTTTGAGGAGAAAATGAAATTTATCCAGTTTTAATATCGTCGAAATTATCTAAAATTCAGGAAAAAGAACTAACAAAAGTTTTGAAAAATCATCAAAACGTTATTGGATGGACAATAATAGATATAACAGGTATAGGTCTAATTATATGTACTCATTGTATCTATATAGAATACAATGCTAAACCATCCCGTCAAATGCAAAGAAGATTGAATCCTCACTTAAAGGAAGTAGTTCGTTCTAAAGTACTAAAACAGTTAGATGCTAATATTATTTATCGTATATCTGATAATAAATGGATTAGTTCTACACAAGTAGTTCCTAAGAAATCTGGTGTTATAGTAATAAAGAATCAAGAAAATGAGTTAGTCCCGATGCTTACAGTCACAGGTTGACGTGTATGTATTGACTATCGAAAACGAAACTCTCTCACAAGAAAAGATCACTTTCCGTTACCATTCCTAGATAAAGTTTTGGAAAGAATAGTTGGGCATGCATATTATTGTTTTCTAGATGAATATTCTGGTTATAATCAAATTAAAATTGCAATAGATGATCAAGAAAAAACTACTTTTACATGTCCGTTTGGAACTTTTGCTTATAAAAGAATGCCTTTTCGGTTATGTAATGCCCCAACTACTTTTTAGCATTGCATGTTAAGTATATTTAGTGATATGGTAGAAAGATATCTAGAAGTTTTTATGGTCAACTTCTCAGTATACAGTGATTCATTTTATTTATGTTTAGAAAACCTTGAAAAAGTATTGATTAGATGAGAAGAAACAAACCTTGTGTTAAATTGGAAAAAATGTCATTTCAGGGTTACACAAGGTATTGTTTTAGGTCACATAGTTTCTCAAAAAGGAATTTAAGTTCATAAATCAAAAATTGACTTAATAGCTAATCTTCCTTCACCAAAAACCGTAAAAGATATCCGGCCTTTTTTGGGTCATGCTGGATTTTATTGAAGATTCATTAAAAAATTTAGATCAATATTGAGACCAATTGTAATATTTTATTTTAGGATATATTCTTTGAATGGAATGATGCATGTCAATTAGGAGTTTGATAAATTTAAAAATATGCTTATCTTTGCACCTATTATGCAACCTCCTGATTGGTCTTTACCTTTCGAATTAATGTGTGATGCAAGTGACTATGTGGTACGAGCTGTATTAGATCAAAAAAAAGATAAAAAATCATATGTTATTTACTATGCTAGAAAAATTTTAAATGATGCACAAATGAATTATTCAACCACAGAAAAAGAATTACTTGCTGTTGTGTTTGCATTAGATAAATTTCAATCATATCGGGTTGGATCGTCAATTGTAGTATTTACAGATCATGCAGCTTTAAAGTATTTACTTACTAAGAAAGATGCTAAAGCACGTCTCCTATGATGAATTTTATTACTTCAAAAATTTGATCTTATCATAAAAGATAAGAAAGGAGTAGAGAATGTGGTAGCAGATCACTTGTCAAGATTAAATTATGATATAAAGAAAGAACCAATTCCGATTAGAGAAACCTTTTCAGATGAACAACTTTTAGCAATAACCGTAGTACCATGGTATGCAGATATAGTCAATTATCTAGCTACTAGTACTATTCCTTCTAATTATATTTGGTCTGATTGAAATAAGTTCCTAAGTGAGGTACGTAATTTTTTCTGGAAAGATCCTTATGTGTTTAAATATTGTAAGGACCAAATAATAAGATGTTGTGTGCCTAATCATGAAATCCATTAGGTAATTCAGTTTTGTCACTCTGAAGCTTGCGGAGGTCATTTCGCTTCAAAGAAAATCATTGCTAAAATTTTGCAATGTGGATTTATTGGCCAACTCTTTTTAAAGATGTTCATATCTTTTGTTTAAAATGTGACAGGTATCAAAGAATGAAAAATATTTCAAAAAGAAATATGATGCCTTTAAACCCTATTTTAATTATTGGGGCATCGATTTTGAGGGACCATTTCCTCCATCCTTTGCATATCTGTATATTTTGGTTGTAGTCGACTATGTTTCTAAATGGGTAGAGGCAATTCCATGTAGAAATAACGATCACAGAACAGTGATCAAATTTTTAAAAGAAAATATTTTATCCAGATTTGAAATTCCTCGAACAATCATCAGTGATGGTGGATTACATTTTTGTAATAAAGTTTTTGAAAATCTTATGAAAGAATACTCAATTTCATATAAAATATCCACTCCGTATCATCCACAAACAAGTGACCAAGCTGAATTACCTAATAGGGAGATAAAATACATTTTAAAAAAAATAGTAAATCCATATCATAAGGATTGGTCATTGAGATTGACTGATGCATTTTAGGCTTACCGTACTACATATAAGACTATTCTATGAATGTCTCCTTATTTGTTAGTTTATGGTAAACCTTGTCATTAGCTTGTAGAATTAGAACATAGAGCCTATTGGCCAATCAAAATGATGAATTTTGATAAGGATAAAGCTGGAATATCACGTAAACTTCAAATCAAAGAGTTAGAAGAATTAAGAAATGAAGCTTACGAAAATACAAAAAATGCGAAATCTTGAACCAAAATATTCCATGACAAGAATATTGTGCGAAAATCTTTTAAACCATCTCAAAAAGTTCTGTTATATAATGCAAATCTTCGTTTGTTCCCTGGAAAACTAAGATCTAGACAGACAAAACTGTATATAGTTAAGCAAGTTTTCGATTATGGGTCAATTGAAATTGAAAACCCAGTAACTGGGACTATCTTCAAAGTAAATCGACAAAGACTTAAGACATACTATGATGGATTCACACAAGATGTAACTTATGTGCTGCTTTTTGATCCAGTCTATGTGCACTAAAAATATATTGTTGGTTGTTTGTAAGTAATAGTACTAATTATTAGTAATTTATTTGACAGGTTAACCCTTCTACGTAAAAGCCAGATATCCTAATCTCTGAAAGACAATAGATTCTTGGTTTTTATTTTATTATCAATGCTGGCTATTACTGTATTTACATTTCAAATACTTTTTAATTTAACATGGGGAAATGTGAATGTGAATTTACGTTATGTGTTTAAAATAGTAATTACAATTTAAGAACTTCTGTTCGTCTTTGTGACTGGTAGACGTTAAAGAACTAGATAGTGAGTCAATTTTTAATAATTTTTCGAGTCATTTTTAATCTTTTTCTTAAAAAAAATTGAAAAGGGATGAAAGTTTATTTTGGTTAAGTTTAGTTTTATTACGTCATTTTTTGAAAGAAATACATACGTTGATCATGCAAAAAGCTAGATATGTCAGAAATTTAGAAATTTTCGAAAACCAAGCACGACCCCTGTGCGGAAAAAGTACATATGCTAAACACTGACGAGCAAATAGTCTTTGTGCTTGGATAAATTGTGGTCATACAGAACATTTGAGACAATATAATAAGTGTACGAAACCAATTTGAAGACGAGCGTCAAATCGTTTACGGTGGATTAGGTATGGGCAGAGTAAGGATTATCCTAAAGCGCCATCCTATTCTACCCCAATGTTAACATGATACGTGAGAAATGAAGTTAACCGTGTCACTAGTATTACTGAGCCAAATAGTTGTGATACTGACTAAATATGATCAATAAGATGTATAGTTTTGTGAATATATGTACATAGTTATAAATAAATGTAAATAACTATAGATGAAATAGGAAAATCAGTAAATATAAAAATAACGAATAAAAAGAATAATAAACCCAATTCTTTTGAAAAAAAAAGTGGTTAGCAAAGTCTTGTAGAATGGATATTTAATTTTGTAAACTGCAGGAAATACAGGAAAAAGAGCAGAATTCCAGAAAATAAGAGAAGCAGTCTACAGTTACAAATTAGGTACCAGTCAAGCAAAAAAATATGGATTCAAGACGACAAACAAGAAGGTCTTCAAGCCGAACACGAAGGGATCAATCTCTGCAACTTGAGGCACCTCCACAACAACCTCAACCAAGAAATATCTTCAATGAGGTGATGTTTGAAAATTTTGAACAACAGTTATGGTATGATATTAATTTTCTGACTAAAGCTATTATTTTTGAAAGAAAAGTAATATACCAAGATTTGAGAACATAGGAATAAGACAAATTCTCCATGCAAGAGGATGATTACATTATGTTAGGTTATCTATTCCTGCTTAGTTCAGGACTTTTGTAGTCATGCTGAAATTAAAGGGAAAAGACAATTGCGTATATTTGTTCGGGAAATAGTTTTTCAAGTTACATCGGCTACTATAGCCGATTTCTTTAAACCCATGCAAAGACCACCCAACCTACAATATCCGTACACTAAACTACCTGATTTGCATGAGGTAGGAAAGGAATTAATAGGAAATTCAAACTTTGTTTGGGACGCCCAATAATTACATTAAACAAGGAGATCTAACAGACAAACACCGGATTCTGAATATGATAACAGTGTACAGTTTGTTACCTCGAGCCTAAAAGAATCAAATTTTTATTGAGCAAACTTATTTCTTATATGCATTTGGGATGAGACACACAATTGACCTGCCGAACTTAATTATAGATCAAATGATACTCGCTGTGGATAGAAAGAAACTCACACTCCCATATGCTATGTTAGTTTCTTAGCTATGCAGGAATGAGGGTGTGATCATTAATCCGATATGGACGATAGTGAATCATCCCGGAGTATTGGACAAAACTTCATTAAAAAAGAATCATGGAGGACAACTGAAAAACCAACAAGGAATACCTTCACCACAAGAAGAGGAACCATTTTGGGTACCTGAAGAATTCATATCACAAGAGCAGCAACCACAAGAGGGTCAACCATACATCCCAATGGATGACAGAACTGATAGATGTATCTTACTAGAGGTGGAGAACAGTATTACTCAGATCAACCAACGCATAGATGAATATGAACAAAACCAAGCTGAGATTTTGAAGCTACTTTGAGATCGTTTCGGAGAAGGATCTTCTATTTCCTAAACAGACTGGAGATTCTACAAAACAATTTGCTCTCTTTCACTCATCCTTTACATTATGCACTTGAGCTTTAAATTATTTTATGTTTTGAACATATTTATGTGTTTTAAATTTGTTTGTGTTTTAAACTAGTTTATTTATGGAAATTTTAAGCTAGGAAGACTAGTTCATATGACTCATAGTTAAATTATGTTAATATTCCTATGTTTTGTGAAAATAGCCTTAATTTGATCACGCGTGATTTTCATACTTTAGTCGTATATTATCTTAATTTTTTTGCTTAAACTTACTCTTATAGAGCACGATTAGATTTCTTTATTTTAGAAACCTTATGAAATATTACACTCTTTACATATTTAGTGGAGATGTATAACCAATTGAAGAATTTAAGCCAATCTTTATTGGAGAGATAGTTTACTCAAATAAACATCTTCGATTCTACGGTAAACTTTCTTTGAATAATCTCATTAATTTTGTCTTGATTAGCACTTGCTAGATAATATTATTAGCATTGTCCTTGAAATTCTTTGATGTAGGATTGATACAGATGAATAATTTTTGGAAAATGATCTTAGACCATGTTTGATTAATCTTGAGCCTTAACCATTTCTTTTACAAAATTATATCCTTAGTCAACCATGATTGAACCTAAAAGAGTATGAAGTCTTTTCATGAAACCCAAAAAATACCTGAGCCAAATGAAAATATGTCAAACCTACCTTTGCTACACAATTTTCTTGCACCCTCTTTTAAATCAATATGATATAGAAAAGGTGAAAAATGGTATCAGAAAATTTTTTTTGGCTATTTAAAGCAAAAGAAAAAGAAAAACCAATGGAAATTTGAAAAATAGAAAGAAAAAAGCCAAGAAAGTGAAAAATAAGAAAAATAAAAAGAAAGAGTAGACAAAATATCTATAGAATGAGGTGTGCCACAATACTAAAAATATGGTAGCTTTTGATTCCTATGGACGTCATTTCTTAAACCCTAAAACCAATGGCCACATTACAACCTAAAGAAAGTCCTTTTTGATTCCAGAAATCATGCATCTGTATTAATTCTATCTTATAAAAGGAGAATGTTGATGATATGTCTAGTATAGTGTTGATATCCACTGATGAGATTATGTCAAATTCAAATTTTATTCAAATATCCGTTCTTCAAATACTTACATGTGATATTATTTGGTTTGTTAACAATAGTCCCATCACATGTAACTCATGAGAATAGTGACTATATTGAATATGTATTATTTGTTGAGTATATTCCAGGAAAGGATTGACATCAAAACTATCATGAAAGATGGTAATATGTCTTGAGTGATTTTTGAAACAAAAGAAATTATCACACACACGCACAACTTTGTATAAAAATATATAGATAATGTTACAACTAACGTATGTTACTCTTATAATGATCAGAAAAGGAACTATTCTAGCAAAACAAAAGGAATATTGATTTAATTATTTTTATGAAAAGTATGAATTATAAACTCCTAACTACTGAAGTTTGTAGGTAGCTTCACTGAAAACCTTCACGAGACAAAACTTGTCTACTAAGGATCACTTGGGAATTTAACGGCTTATTGCATATGCTAAATCTAATCGTGAAAAAATCTATGAAAATGATTTTACCTCTGTTTATGTTTTATTTTGTAAAATAGTTCTTATAATCTTTATTTACTAGGAACTAGTAAAGTTTAAGTTGGAAGTGTGATTAACCCTAATTAGTGTGTAAATAAAATAATTAAGTAATCAATTTTGTAAGATAAAACAACTAAACATTATGAATTATAGTTTGTGCGTAAATTAAAGTTTTAAATACTTGATGTTTAAATTTCAGGGTCAAATGCAGGAATACCAGAAAATACAGGGCAATTTTGCAAGACTTGAAATTATAAAGGACTAAGGTGTAATAAAGAAACATGTACAAATCAAAAGGCTACACTTGGCAATCCCAAAGCACGACACCTAGCACCACTGCAAGGCTTAACATTTTGGAAGGTAAAGGAGGGGGTTAGGACCCCTAACCTTTTGAAAGGTGAAGGAGGGGGTTAGGACCCCCCTCTTGGCCGAAACTTTCCTCCCCCCTATAAATAGGGATATTCACTTCTTACTTCAAGGCATTCCATTCCAAGACCAACTCCTCCCTACCAAAAGCCAGCCGGCCACCAAGGCTCCATAGAGAGAAAAGAAAGGAAAGAAAAGAGAGAAAAGAAAGAGAGAGAAGAAGCCTTTGAAAGTTGGTCTGTGATACACTTTTCCAGTTACTCTGTATTTCTATATTTCTATAGTATCTTTCTATTCGGATAGTTGAACTGCAACTACTTTTTTTTGTCTTGAATGATAATAAAGGTGGTTGTGTTTCAATTTTTGCTTGTGAAAGAAGTTTTATTTTTAGTTGTAATGAATATTACCCACACTCCTTGCTTGTCTATAGCAATGGAGTGTGAGTAGTCATTTATACCCTCCAGTGCGAGGGGAACATATTTATATTATTGTTTAGATTATGAAAATGCTGATATCTTATTTATATTTTATTTATCTATGTATTATATGCTTAATGCGTGATACAGTGATGTGCATAATTCTGGTGCTGTGCCTTGAGTTATGTCATTAGTGCATCATAAGACCTGTCGGTTAAACAACCACGACGTTCCTACCGGTATGGCTTGTCCTCCACCGGAATGCTGAGGATGTTCTACTGATGTGTGGTACAGAACCTAAATGATACTCATGAATGGCTTGTCCTTCTAGGTTATTAGGGTTATTTAAATACTATATATAACAATATTGCTAGTCTAACAACCACGGCGTTCTTACCGGTATGGCTTGTCCTCCACCGAATGTTGAGGATGTTTAACTGGTATATATATATATATATCACAGATGACCTATAGGGTAATTGAAGTATTCCTCATGAATGGCTCAGCCTTTTGGTTTACTTGAGTTAGTCAATTAGTATGTCTAGAACCAGTTTTCCTAAGAAGTTGTTGTGTTATGCTATAATACCACTAGTTAACCTAAGACGTTGTTGTGTTATGGTTTATTATGTACGCACTTATAATCATGAGATCAAGTGAATAACTCAAGTATTCCTCATGAATGGCTTGTCCTTCTAGTTTGCTTAGGTTAATCAATTGACGTGGATATAACTAGTTAGCCTAAGAAGCGACTGTGTTATGATTTATTACCCTCAGTTAGCCTAAGAAGTGGCTATGCTATGGTTTATATACATCAGACCAACTGGTTGACATGCCAATAAAATGGAAGTTAATCTTGGTATGGTAGCATTTCCAGTATCTAACCAATATAATGCATATGAGACCCTTAAACTGAAGGGTATCTTTTATATTCTTGTTGTTAACATATTTACTTTTGTACTTGATTTATTTACTTACGCACTTTATTTGTTTACTTATGCACTTTATTTAAGTTAAACTAGCTGTCAAGCTAAGCTCACATCATAAGCTATTAAACATCATATAGCCTCAAACAATAACTTTCCTATTTTTTTTATTTTAACTACTAAATTACTAAACTCTTCGTGGGATCGATACTTGGACTTAAATGGAGAAAACTATAATGTGACCCCTTATACTTGGGTGTATAATATATTATAATTCAGACCACTAAAAAGTGCGAATCAGTAGAGGAGCACTTGGAGTTAATGAACACCTTCAAGTTGGGAGGGGAAGGATTTGTTGTTATGAAAGAGGTTAATGAGCAAGAGGAGTTGAAGAGCTTGAAAGGGGTAGACAAATGGATCCATACATTTGAGAAGCTTCCACATAAAGAAAAGAAGATCTTTTTGTCGGATATACCAAAACCCGTGTTGGAAATTGACGCCATTACCATCCCATCTTAAGTATGCATATCTTGGGGAGGACAAGACCTTTCGGTGGTGATTAGCCCAACCTTGGATCCAAAGTAAGAAGAAGATCTCTTGGAAGTGTTGAAGAGACATAAGGGGGTGATTGGTTGGACAATTGCCAACATAAAAGGTATAAGTCCCATCATTTGCACACATCGAATCTATCTTGAAGAGGACTCCAAGCCATCCCGACGACCACAAAGAAGGTTAAACCCAATCATGAAAGATGTGGTGAGAGATGAGGTCTTAAAGCTACTTGACGTGGGCATCATCTTTCCAATTGCCGATAGTAAGTGGGTCAGCCCCACACAAGTAGTCTCCATGAAGTCAGGAGTCACCATGGTGGCAAATGAGGATAATGAGCTTATTCCAATGAGGGTGATCACCGGATGGAGAGTGTGTAAACTCCCACATTCGTAGTATCAAATATAGCAATGTAATTATGTTTTTGAAAATGCTAATATACGTAATGGAGTATACATGAACTAAGTAGATTGTAAGAGTAGAGATATAAATGTAATAGTGTAGAATTGAGTAATTATTTAGTTAAAACTTAGTTTTGACTTGTAAATATATGAAACTATTTGCAATAATAGAACTTATACCAACTATGTTTGATGTACAAATGTATGTTGTATAAATTTGCGTTGGTTTTGCAAGGGTTTGGAATGGGTTTGAAATGAAAAATAGAGGAAATAAGCAAATCTAGACAGGACCTACCGGTAGTACGCTGTCCAGTGAATCCGAACTACCAGTAGCTCAACAGGTTGTAAGTTGCCAGTGGATCCAAACTACTGGTAGCTCAACAGGTAGTACGCTGTCCAGTGGATCCGAACTACCAGTAGTTCGGATTAGATGGATAGTGAGTGTACACATTTTAGAAGTGATAATTGGAGGATAAATGTGGTTAGGTTTCAGTTGTACACTTTGGTGGAACTTGACATATCTTATCAAAACTTTCAAACCTATGAGAATTCTTATCTTGGGGCTAGTGATGATTTGTGAGATTGGTGGATGTTAATTTATATCAGAGTGCGCTGTGAGCCATGGGATTAGATTGAATATTAGTGGAATTAACCATTAGTTATGGTTACAGTGGGGAATGTAGAGAGTATAAGCTTGAAGAGTGAGATTCAATTTCTTGGAAAACTTGGTGTATAGTTTGATGGTTATAATTGTTAGGAATCTTGTGATGTCCACTGAACTACCGAAATTGATAAGTGTCCATAGGATGTGAAGTTATTATTAGATTTTAAATATTGTGAGTTTCTCTAGTCTTGTGAGAAACAAAGTCATTAAGAATGATACATCTATTTAAGGAATCGTTATAGATCTTGTCGAAATGACATTACTAAGTTTTGGATTATGACGTAATTTGGGATATAGGAATGATGAGTAATCTCATTAGTGAAATTGAATTTGGTTGTTGTGACATGCTTATAGATAAGCTATATGTAAAAACCAAACATGAGATTTGTAAAATGATTGGTACATTTAAAAGAGAAGTGATATCCGATGAATAGGAAATAAGTTGAAGATCTAGAAATTATGCATGATATGAAATTAATTTAGACAATCACATGGAATTATTGAGTATAAAGAATAATCAAAAGTAGTGAATGAAGGTAAACTTGGGGACTTCACCAACGGTAGTGACGATATAAGTTGGAAGTATGGATTTAAAAATTAGAATATGATGTTCTATCTTAATATTGGCTTTGAGGTTTAAAGGATGAATAGAAGTGGAGACATCATAGCAAATGAGAATTAGACAAACTAACTCGACGATTAAGTTTCGAGAATGAAACTTTCTTAAGGGGGGTGGATTGTAAAAACTCCCATATTTGTAGTATCAAATATAGCAATGTAATTATGTTTTAGAAATGCTAATATACGTAATGGAGTATGCATGAACTAAGTAGATTGTAAGAGTAGAGATAAAAATGTAATAGTGTAGAATTGGGTAAATATTTAGTTCAAACTTAGTTTTGACTTGTAAATATATGAAACCATTTGCAATAGAACTTATACCAACTATGTTTGATGTACAAATGTATGTTGTATAAGTTTGGGTTGGTTTTGGAAGGGTTTGGAATGGGTTTGAAATTAAAAATAGAGAAAATAAGCAAATCTAGACAAGACCTATCAGTAGTACGCTGTCCAGTGGATCCGAACTACCGGTAGCTCAATAGGTAGTAAGTTGCCAGTGGATCCGAACTACCTGTAGCTCAATAGGTAGTACGCTGTCCAGTGGATTCGAACTACCGGTAGCTAGCTACCGGTAGATCGTTAAAAATTCGGGATTTTTATGTTTTAAAACCCCATTTTCACTCCATTTTCTCCCATTCTTTCACCCCACTCTCACCCCAAACCTCTTAGAACCCTAATAGAAAGACTTAGAGAGGAAGAGATAAAGGGAAAACAAGAGTTTTAAGGGTGATTCGAGATCAAATCTTCTTGTCCTTCACACCAAAACAAAGGAGGAAGGTAGGGGTTTTCTTCCATTCTTGTTCATTGAGATTAAGGCTTGTATATATGTATTATTTGGCTCTAAATCTTATACATATGTTATGAAATCATCATTCCTTGGTCTTCTTGCAATTATTATCATGTTTTAAACAAAGTTAGGGCTGAATACCTATGAAATCTCTTTTTCTTGATTGAAAACTTTAGTTTTTGAGAGAAATGGATTTCTCTCTTGATTTTTCCTTTATTCTTGATTTTGAAACTCTAGTGCTTTGTGTTTAGTAATAAAATGGTGTTTCTGATGATCTCTTGCTTAATTTCTTAAATTGTTCTATTGGAAAAATGCTGATGAAATTTGGGGATTTATGATTTACTTATGATTTGAGAATTTGGTTGGAATTGGATCTCTTGTATGGTTGTTGTGATGGACTTGAATTGCATTTGAACATTGCCGTAGAGGGTTAGAGGTCAATCTATCCCAGTAGGGGTGAGATGGTTGCCTAACACTTGTAGTGATCTGTTGTTTGTGAGAGCAACCACTATTGTTCACGTAAGTTCAAACTTAGGGATGGTATACCTTTCTTGGGAAGGATTCGTCCATGCCGTAGGAGACGGTATACACCCTTCCTAAAGTGGTTTGTGTGGTTATGATTTGGTGAACGAGGTAGATTCATTGTGTAGATTCATGGGAAGCAACCAACATACCTGAGATTGAACGATTACGATTAATGTGTGGAATTGGTTTGCTACAAGAGCTTGTGGAGGTATGAGACTCTACCAGAACTTGTGGGAAATGGTTTATGATTGTAAATGATTTGTTAATACCAGAAACGGCTTTCTACAAGAGCTTGTGGAGGTATGGAACTCTACAAGAACTTGTGGGAAATGGTTGATGGTTGGAAATGGTTTATTGTTGGAAAATTCATTTTTACTGTTTATTTAAATTATTGTTATTGCGTAAACTTGAGATTCGTTGAAATGTCCTAATTTTATTTCAAAAATTGATATATGATATTTGCAAAATAAGGCCAACTTGCTTTATATA
Organism: Ilex paraguariensis; assembly: GCA_963454935.2. NCBI lineage: Eukaryota > Viridiplantae > Streptophyta > Magnoliopsida > Aquifoliales > Aquifoliaceae > Ilex > Ilex paraguariensis. The sequence continues at coordinate 81,492 of CAUOFW020000826.1, read as the reverse complement.
TTTTTCTAAACCTTGCTCGATTTTGGGAGGAATGTTGCTACATATCTTAGTGCTCACCCCCTACAAGCAATATATTTATAGATTACATGTTAGATGAGGAGCTCAGAGTCGATGAATAGGTGTATCGGGAAGCTTCGCTAGACGAGCACGTGGAACCCGAGGTGGATGACTAGGGTTATACTCTCCTAGGTGCTAGACTAGAAAATTTCTTTTGAGATTATGTAAAGATTAATCTTTTGTTATATTCCGCTACAAGTTTAAATGTGATTCTTTTGGGATATAATAGCTATATTTTGGTATATTCTTTTGGGAGTGATGTTGTAAATATTAGATATGATGAATGGATTTTTATTTATTGATGGATTATATTAGTTGTTCTCATTATGTGAATGGTTTTAAATTCTAATGCCGTCCAAGGTGATTTTTGGGGCGTTACAGAGTGTGCATTCACTACCGCAAGCTCAACGCATGCACAATAAAAGACCACTTCCCATGCCATTCCTCGACCAAGTGTTGGATTGAATGGCGGGGCATCTATTGTATTGCTTCTTAGACAGATACTCTGGCTTCAATCAAATCGAGATTGGATTGGAAGATCAGGAGAAGACCACCTTCACTTGTCCCTATGGTACTTTCGTCTATCGTCGCATGCCTTTTGGGCTATATAATGCCCCGGGGACTTTTCAACGTTGCATGATGGGGATCTTCAATGACATGGTGGAAAAGATAGTAGAGGTCTTTATGGATGACTTTTTAGTGTTTGGGGATTCATTTGAACGATGTCTGGGAGATTTAGAGAAAGTTCTAGAGAGATGTAAGGAGAAGATTTTAGTCTTAAATTGGGAGAAGTGTCACTTCAGGTGACGGAGGGAATTGTTCTCGGCCATATAGTTTCGACGAAGGGTATCGAAGTTAATAAATCAAAGGTGGAGGTCATCTCCAACCTCCCTACATGAAGAGTTCTCAAGAATATTAGGTCGTTTCTAGACCATGCTGGTTTTTTTCATCGCTTCATTAAAAATTTTAGTGCATTGGCTCGACCTTTAACTAATTTATTGTCTAAGGATATCCCATTTGAGTGGTTGGATAATTGTGAGGCATCTTTTACAAAACTCAAAAACATACTTACCACACCTCCGATTATGCGACCCAAGTGGGATTTGCCTTTTCAGCTTAGTGATTACGCGATCGGAGCAGTGCTCGGTCAATGGGAGGAGAATAGACCATATGTAATAAACTATGCTAGTAAAACCCTCAATGAAGCTCAAATGAACTATACCACCACATAAAAGGAATTGCTATTAGTAGTATTTGCATTAGATAAATTTTGTTCTTACATCATTGCTTCGTCGATACTAGTCTATACTGATCACTCTACTTTGAAATATTTGTTGTCTAAGTAGGATGCCAAACCAAGACTCATCAGGTGGATCCTCTTGCTCCAAGAGTTCAATATGACAATCAAAGCCAAGAAGGGAGTGGAGAACGTGGTGGCGGATCATTTATCTCGACTGGTGGTGCAAGGGGCTGATGAGCACATTCCTATCCTAGATTTCTTCCTTGATGAGCAATTACTTTCAATTCATTATGTGTGTCCTTGGTATGTTGACATATGTAATTATCTTTCAACAAGACAAATACCACCGTATTGGAGCCCAGAGGATCGAAGGAGATTTATGGCGGATGCGAAGTACTTCGACAACCCGTACCTATTCAAGTGTTACCCTGACCAAGTCATGCGGAGATGCGTACCAAAAAATGAACAGTGGGAAGTCCTTCCATTTTACCATTCACATGCATGCGATGGCCACTTCTCTGCAGAGAAGGCTTTAGCAAAAATTCTTTAGTCAAGTTTTTATTGGCCTTCTCTTATAAAGGATTGTATGTCATTTTTGAAAAAAATGTGATAGATGCCAACGTTTGGGTAGTGTCACCCAAAGGAACATGATGCCCCTCTCCCCTGTACTTGTTATAGAAATATTTGATTGTTGGGACATTGATTTCATGGGTCCCTTCCTTATGTCATTTGGCTATTTATACATTCTACTAGCAATGGACTACGTGTTCAAATGGGTGGAGGCTATCCCAACCAAGACCAATGACCACCGGGTCGTGGTCAAATTCTTGAAAGAGGACATTTTTTTGAGGTTCGGAATGCCTCGTGCAATGATAAGTGATGGTAGATCACATTTCTGCAATATGTCATTTGCATCTTTAATGTTCAAATATGGCGTTACTCATAAGGTATCCACCGCGTACCACCCGCAAATCAATGGCCAAACCGAGTTGGCCAATAGGGAGATCAAAAATATCTTGGTGAATCCAAATAGGAAAGATTGGTCAAATAGACTGACCAATGCCCTATGGGCTTACCGCACTGCCTATAATACTATCTTACGCAGGTCTCCCTATCGACTCGTCTTTGGAAAGGCTTGCCATTTTCCAATTGAGATGAAACACAAGGCCTATTGGGCCATTAAGACTTTGAATTTCAACTTGAAAATGGTCAAAGAACATAGGATGCTAGAACTAAATGAGTTGAAAGAGATTAGACGAGATGCATATGAAAGCTCCAAAATTTCAAAGGAACGGGCTAAGATCTTTCATTAAAAATCCATTGTGAGGATGTCTTTTCAGCTCGGCCAAAAACTGTTTTTACACAACTCTCGTCTCTCCATTTTCCAAGGCAAACTCCGATCTCGTTGGGATGACCCCTATCTTGCCAAGGTGGCTTAGCCCAATGGAGCCTTAGAAGTCACAAACCTCAAGAATGGCCAAACATTCAAGGTCAATGGCCAAAGACTTAAGCCATTTTTCGAGGGTTTTGAAGAACAAGGAGTGGAGGAGGAATTGATAGATCCGGTGTATCCGGACTTGGTGGAGGAGTAACTAGTTTTCCTGCTTTTTATTGTATAGTTGTGTTTATTTACTTACTTTATTTTTATTTCATGTTACTTATGTTCTTTTGTCGTATAGTTTTGTTTTTCCTAGTTGCAAATGTTGGTATTTGGTCAAAAGCTCAAATGTGAGGTGTTCTCTAACCCTACTCATCTTTTTACAGTACTTCATTGCATATCATATCTTTTTGTTGCATTGAGGACAATGCATAAATCAAGTTGGGGGGGGTGAGGTGCACTATTTGCATGATACACCAATGTTTGTGAAAATTTTTGTAGATAATACCAATTTTCGGGGTGAAAATTCATCTTTCACATATCATACCAATTTTTGCTTACATTAGTGCAAATTATGTGAAATTTTTGTAAAAAATATTAGAATGTTGATCTGTATTCTCTTATTAAGAGTGTTTGGGTTGGATGATATGTTGATCTTTGTTTTGAACCTTGAGCACACGAGCACATTATAGAAGTTAATCTTATGCGTGAGTATCACATATGTATCTGGTTTTGAACTCAACTGTATGTGCTCCTTGAATGTGTAATTTTAGCAATTTACGGATTGGATTCATATTTTAGGCTTGACATAAATAGTGGAGATGAATAAGGACCCATGAGAGCTTTAGTGTCAATCCTTTTTGGAGGGAACTTACATTTACTCAAGGAACAATTTTTTAATGTCAAATTTGTTCAATAATCTTATTATGTTTATCTTGGCTAGGTGGATTTGAGTAGTGGACTGACTTTGTCTTGACATGTACAATGCCCTCCCATGTGTATCTAGAAGTGATTTTAGGCCATATTTGAATACTTTGAGCATTTTCCTTTTTCTTGAGAAAATTTTATCCCTAGTGCCGTGATTAAGCCTGAATTGTAAATTCATTTCCACATCGCACATTTTACCAAGCCAGTGGAAGAATGATAAAAATCTGCCATACCTTGGTTGTTCCTTGTGCTGAGCATGAATGATCATAAAAGAGAAGGAGCTATGGTATGGAAGCCCAAACAAAAGGGATGAATGAAAGTGGAAACTCAAAGGGTTGAACTGAAAGAATGTAAATCCAAGAAAAGGGAGAAAAAGAGGTGTGAAGAAGAAAGATTGATCAAAAAGGAAAGAAAAATGTTAAGGAAAAGAAGAAAAAGAAATAAAAAGCGTGGTGATGGGGTTGGACTGAAAATCCCATGAAAAGGGAGGTGTTTTTGAAATAAAAGTCTATCACTCAAAACAACCCTCTCTGTTATCCTATATCCTTCATTTATTTTTGGCTCAATATCACCCCAAGGCCCCATTATAACCTTCAACGTCCTAAGTGATCTAGAGAAGCATGGGAGATGCATGATTTTAAAGAAAAGATGAGTTAGTCTTGTCACCCAATGCCCTAGCATTCTTTTCATGAGATTATGCCAAAGTCGCTTCATTTGCATACATGAACTTCATTTTTGGATTACATGTGAGCACACTTTGTTTTGTGCACAAGATTCTATCTCACATGTACACATGGAGTGCATGCCAGGATAACTATATTGTATTCCATTGTTAAGAGTGACCTTTGGTGAGTTTTGCACTGAAGCTAAATTTGGCTAGCCATTCGAATGTGAATTCTGTTGCGTAAATGCTCAAATTACTTGTCCAATTCACACACACAAAATTTTGAAAATGAATGTGTATGTTCATACATTAGACTAGTATTTAAGGCTATAGTGATGCTCATGTGTGCTTATTTTGCCCATTTGAGCAATGTATTAAATAACTTCATGCTTGTAGAATAGAGGAATATTGCTAAACTTTCGATGTTTGATAAGACTTAGGAATACCTGTGCTATCTGAATTCATGTTTTACATGTTGGGTATTCAATTTGGTAGTTTAAATTAGAAATCCATGCTTTGTACTTTGAAAATGTCAAACTCTTAAATCATGTTGCAATTTCGGAAATGACTTTGGGCATGATCAACCAATTGTGGCTCATAAGTGCGGTTCAAGTTATTGGTAGGTTAGATGTCTTAGAAATGTGTTGAAATCTTTTGGAGTTTAGGTCAATAGGGTTGGATGTGAATTTTTGAACAACAGGTTGGTTTTGCAGCGAACGCAAAACCTTCTAGAAGGTTTCTGTCGACCTTCCGGAAGGTTTTGCCCAGAAACATAAAAACGAGGGTTTTAAGTTAGATTTTTTTGAAAAACTCTTCACTTTCCCCCCAAATCAAATTATCCCAGGCCTTCTCCTCTCCTCCTACTCTATTCTCACCTTCAAAATACCCCCCCCCCCAAGTTTCTCTTGATTAGGGTTCAATTTGAAGGTGTTTTAGCCAAAAAATAGCAAGTGTTCTCCATTAAACCCTAGAATTCCATTTCCTCTAAATTTCTAAAATCCTCTTTAATCTTCTCCAATTTCTTCAACTTCGTGGTGATGACCTGTACAAATGTGATGTCTATGGAGGTGTTTAAGCCATTTGAGAGTTTATGGAGGATGTTTTTGGTGGCTCATGGTTTAGGGGCACTGTTGATGCTCATGGCGCATACCAAGAGCATTGGCCCCAGGTCTTCTCCACCCCCCACTAGCTCTAGCCCTTGGAAGAGAGCCGGGGAGGGCTCAAGTGGCCAAGAGAGGCAAACCAAAGCAAGGCACGATGCCCGAAAACAAAGGATTGAGGAAAAGGGCGTGACTTGTGAACACTATGTGGATAAAGCTTCGTTGGGGCCTACAAATGAGGTGGTGAAAATTATTGAACAACGGGGGTTAAAGTTATGGTTTGGGCAAGCCAAGGGATATAACTTGGGGATGTGTCGGGAGTTCTATCAGAAGTTAATGGTTTTTGGGGATGATAGAAGTAAGCTGAAGACTAATGTGAATAGAACAAAATATTGCAAATTCAAATGTGCATTTGCATCCCTTTTGTTCTGGCTTTTGTGGTTAATATGAGTGGATATGCATTGTTCGTGCTATTTATGGAATTTGGGTATGTTTGCAGATCAAAGGTAATAAGTGATGCTTGTTAAGCCTTCTCATAGTGTTTAAGATGAATGAAGATGAAGGGATGACTTAATGATAGCTCAGGAGGTAAAGAAACCAAGAAATCAGCAAAACAAGGGAAAACCTATCGGTAGGCCATACCGGTAGGTTTTAGCTACTGGTTGTGCCCACTGGAGTGAAACCTACGAGTAGGTTTCCATCGACCTACAGGTAGGTTTTACTTAAAATTGTCAGATTCTGCATGTCAAGCTCTGCAACCTTGGGGGTCCCACCAAGCACACTCCCACTTGCCCCTGACACTCCTTACACATTGGACATTCTTTCCTCAACCTACATTGGCATTTTGGAGCTTTGGGTATTAATGAGGAGAAGTGAGAGAAAAGATGCTGGGTGTGCAGGCAAAGCCTGCACTTGCCTACATCAACCCATCCCTTTTAGCCCCTATGGATGAAAATCACATCACGTAGATATGGGGACATTCCATGGACGTTATTGGAGGCTCATTATGCAATAGACATTGTAATATAGAGAGAGAGAGTCTAAGGAAGAAGATGAATAGTTTTAGAGAGAGAAGTTGAGATTTTTGCATTTTCTTCCACTCATTGCCTTGTAATTTATTGTAAGAACCTTATAAGCTTTGTTTGAAGTCTTTAATGCCATTTATTACAAGTTGCTTTGATGTTTAGTCTTTCATTTAAGCTTTCACCATTAATGCATTCAAGTTCTTCATTTCTTAGTTTTAGAATGGGTATTCAATGCACTCTCTTTTAGTTTATGTTTTCTTGCATTAACTTAGCAAAAAAATCTTCATTACTCTACAATGTCTTTCCATTACATTATTGTCTTTACTTTAAGCATGAGTAGCTAAGTCTTTAAGTTGGCTAATCCAAGGGAGACCTCCTCTTGGGTATGCCATTTCAACTCATTTTCTTTCCTCCACTCGATGTATAATGGTTCGATTTGACTAGGTTGAGTGTGGACATGGTAGTGAGTCTTTGATATCCCGTAGACTTGTCACAGGTTATGCTTGGATCCTCACTTCTATTTTATCCCTCGTTTTCCACGAATCAATCATTCATCTATGCACCATTAGAGGAAAGTTTCAAGTTGACTTGCGATTCCCATTGGAGTGAACCTTTTGGATTAGCCAACACTTGTTTCCCACATCAATTTCATTAAGATACAATCACAAACCAAACTCAACAACAAAATTTTTTTACACTTTTCACCTTTAACCCGATTGACCTCCTTTCCTAAAGAGACGAACTTGGAATACGATTCCAAGTTAAACAAGACACACAAAAGTCTTCTTACGTTTGAGAAGCATTTTTGTACACACATACATCTTACATTTCATTCATCCACTATTTCGTTGCCATTTCTTTTGAAATCATTCCAAGGGAGAGTGACACTCCCTTCTACATATACACTATATACATTAAGGGATGATGTTCGGAGGTTAGGGAATTACAACGGAACCAGTCAAGCATTTTTAGTGCCGTTGCCGGGGAAGGCAAGCGTTGAAACAAGAAAGTGATTTCTGGATAACAGAGGTAAGTCCCGTGATGATCATCAAGGGCTTAGGTACGTTGATCCTTGTATATACTTTTGTTTGTTTACATTTTTATTTGTAGATAGTTTTGTTATATGTGGGGACGGGACGAACAAAACTGACTAGTTAGACAACCCTTGAGCTTTAATATGAACATTGACCAAGAACCACTCGAGGATGCAGGTGATAATTTTGAGAATGTAGGTGCCAATCCAAACATGCAAGGGGTGGGGGAGGACAAGAACCTAGAATGCCCAATCCATGAATGCAATTTCTCCCTCCCGTGAATGAAGGGAACAACATCCACATTGAGCCTCCAACGAGGTCAATGAGGAATTTTCTTCAACCCACACGAAGCACCACACACTCATGCATTCTCCTTTCGGTCCAAGCTCATTTCTCCCTAGTTAAGCTAGGGATGTTGCAACTATTTCCCACTTTCCACAGAATTGAAAAGGAAAACCCCTATTTGCACATAAAGGATTTTGAGGAAATAGTTGCAACCTTCCTCACCATTCATGGTATGGAAGACATAGCTAGGCTAAAATTGTTCTTTTTTTCCCTAAGAGACAAGGCAAAAACGTGGCTAAATTCCTTAAGGCCTTGAGCCATAACATCTTGGAACCAAATGCTCTCTGAGTTTTTAAATAAAATTTTCCAGTGCATAAAGCCACCACTTTAAAAAAACAAATTCAAATATTTTCAGAGAAGCCCAAGGAGCAATTCTACCAATATTGGGATCGGTACAAGGAGTTGCTACAATCCATTCCACACCATGCCTTTGAACCGTGGCAGTTGGTGAGTTTCTTCTATTAGACAATCACATCAGGCCATTGATAATTCATAGATATGATGTGTAATGGGGAGTTTTTGAGCAAGGACCCTAACGAGACCATAAACTACTTTGATAAATTGGCACATAATGCACAATCATGGGACATTATGGATCCCACCGATGTACTTAGGTCTTCTCCTCAAGGGAGCGGACACGCTCATGGGGGAGGGATTTATGACTTGAGAGACCAGGAGGACTTGCTTTAAAAAATTTCCAAGTTATCAAGGAAGATAAAGAGTCTTGAAGTCAATAGGAGACACGAGGTGTCTAATGTTTCAAAGATCAAGGAGGCTTGCTCGATTTGTGAGAGTGTGGAGCATTCCATATTGGAGTGCCCCAACATTTTGACACTTAAGGAAGTGTATCACGAGCAAGACCATGCATTCAATGAAGCGAGGCAATCATTCTCCCCTGACTCAAACACTTAGAATTCAGGTTGGAGTAATCACCCAAACTTTAGTTGGAGAAATGATAACCCTATCCCTCATGGGTCAAATGCATGCACACCTCCCTTGCCTCCTAGGAAAAATAAATTTCAATCCCAAGGCCAAGCGTCTAGCTCTCAATACCCCCGGTCTAATCCACAAGGGTATTCACAAAACCCACCCCCACAAAATTTCTCCCAAGGTTCACCTACATAATGCTTTAACCAACAAGGACCACCTAATCCATCCACATACCAACCTCCTCACAAAAGGAATTTGGAGGATATGGTTCATGCTTTCATTCAAAGCCAGACTACCTTCAATCAAAACAAAACCGCCATCAACAATCAAAATGTCATAGATTTTAATGACATTAAGACCCAACTCACAAAGTTGACAAACTCCATAGGATCATCACAACAAGAAAAGGGTAAATTCCCCACTTAAGAGAGAGATGTGATCCACTCAAGGCGGTTACCACCCTTCGTAGTGCCAAACAAATTGATAAGACCATTATGTCAAAGGTCTCACCCAAGGCCACATTGCCAAAAGAAAAAGAGACCATGGGTGACACCAACAAGGGTGGAGTGAGTGAGAAGAAAGAAAGTGAGGTAGTTGAGAATAAAAAAAGTTGTTGTTGAAAGTGTGCTTGTTTCCCCCATGCCTACTCCTTTTTCCAATTGCTTGAAGCCACCTGTCATGGTGGCTAATTATTCTGATATGATTGAAATCTTTAAGCAAATGAAAATAAACATTCCACTCCTTGACACAATAAACACAAATTCCATCTTGTGCAAAGATCTTGAAGGACTTATACACAGTGAAGAGGAGGCTCAGTGTTCACAAGAAAGCATTCCTCACCAAGCAAATAAGCTTAATTTTGAGGACAAACATCCCTCCAAAATTTAAAGACCCTGACTACCCTACCATTGGCATAACAATTAGGAATTACTGGGTGGAGCAAGTACTCCTTCATTTGGGGGCTTGTGTTAACCTCCTTTCGTACTCGGTGTACCAACAACTCTAGTTCGAAGAATTGAAGCCTACTCTAATCACACTTTAAATGGTGGACCATAGTGTCTGAACACCAAGGGCAATAGTTGAGTATGTTTTAGTGAAAGTTGATAAATTTTACTTTCCTGTTGATTTTATTGTGCTTGACACTCACCCGATTGCAAATCTTAGCTCCCAAATTCCTGTAATACTTGGTAGACCTTTTCTTGCCACATCTAATGCTATGATTAATTGCAAGAATGATCACATGAAGCTAGCATTTGGGAACATGGCTATGGACTTCAACGTGTTCAACTCCCCAAGCAAGCGAGGGATGATAAGGAGGTGCATGAAGTCAATAGGATTGACACCTTGGCAAAAGAACACTTGGAACTTTTGAGCATGCTAAAGTTGAAAGTAGAGGAGAATGTTGATCTAGAGAAAGTTGATGAGCAAGAGAAATTAAAGAGTTTGAGAGTGGTAGAAAAGTGGATCCCTACATTTGAGAAGCTCCCACACCAAGACAAGAAGATTTTCTCATCAAATGAGCAAAAGCCCAATTTGGAATTGAAACCATTACCATTCCATTTGAAGGATGCATATCTTGGGGAAGATGAGACATTTTTGGTGGTGATTAGCTCAACATTGTATGCAAAGCAAGAAGAATAGCTCTAGGAAGTGTTGAGGAGGCATAAAAGGGCGATTGGTTGGACAATTGCTGACATCAAAGGGATAAGCCCTATCATTTGCACACACCGTGTCTATCATGAGGAGAACGCCAAACCATCTCAACAACCACAAAGAAGGTTGAACCTAATCATGAAGGATGTGGAGTGGGACGAAGTGTTGAAACCGCTTGACGTGGGCATCATTTTTTCGATTGCTGATAGTAAGTGGGTTAGCCCCACGCAAGAAGTACCTAAGCAGTCAGGAGTCACTATGGTGGCAAATGAGGATAATGTGCTTATTCCAACATAGGTGATCACCGGGGTGGAGAGTTTGTATTGATTACCAGAAGCTCAACCTGTTCACAAGAAAAGACCAATTCCTAATGCCATTCCTCGACCAAGTGTTGGAACGAGTAACAAGGCATCTAGGATACTCTAGCTATAATCAAATCGAGATTGCATTGGAAGATCAGGAGAAGACCACTTTCACTTCTCCCTACGGTACCTTTGCTTACCATCGCATGCCTTTTGGGTTATGTCATGCCACTGGAAATTTTCAAAGTTGTATAATGGGAATATTTAGTGATATGGTGGGGAAGATTGTTGAGGTGTTTAAGGATAACCTCTCAACCTTTGGGGATTCTTTTAGTGAATGCTTGGAAAATTTGGAGGCCATCTCCAACCTCCCCACACTAAGAGTCGTGAAGGATATTAGGTTGTTTCTGGACCATGCTGGTTTTTACCATCGTTTCATTAAAAACTTTAGTGCATTGGGCTGACCTTTGAACAATTTATTGTCCAAGGATGTCCCATTCGAGTGGTCAGATGATTGTGAGGCATCTTTTACAAAACTCAAAAACATGTTTGTCACACCTTTGACTATGCGACCACCCAAATGGGATTTACCTTTTGAGCTTATGTGCAACGCGAGTGATTACGTAGTTAGCGCAGTGTTTGGTTAAAGAGGGGAGAATAGACTTTATGTAATATACTACGTTAGCAAAACAATAAAGCTCAAATGAATTATACTACCACAAAAAGGAGTTGCTAGCGGTAGTATTTGCATTAAATAAATCATGTTCTTACATCATTAGTTCACCGATAGTAGTCTGTACTGATCACTCTGCTTTGAAGTATTTGTTGTCTATGTAGGACGCCAAATCGAGACTTATTAGGTGGATCCTCCTACTCCAAGAGTTTAATCTGACAATCAAAGACAAAAAAAGAGTGGAGAACGTGGTGGCGGATCATTTGTCCCGATTGGTGGTGCAAGAGGCCGGTGAGAACATTCCTATCCATTATTTCTTTTCTGATGAACATTTTTTTCAATTTATTTTGTGTGCCCTTGGTATGCTAATATATGTAAATTTCTTGCAATAGGACAAACACCACCGCATTGGAGCCCAGAGGATCAAAGAAGATTTATGGCAGATGTCAAGTACTTTTACTTCGACAACCCATACCTGCTGAAATACTGCCCTAACCAACTCTTGCGGAGATGCGTACTGGAGAATGAATAACAGGATGTGCTTGCATTCTGTCATTCACAGGCATGTGGTGGCCACTTCTTTGTGAAGAAAACTTCGGCAAAAATCCTACAGTCAGGTTTTTACTGGCCCTCTCTGATAAAGGATTGTTTTTCATTTTGTAAGGAATGTGATAGATGTCAATGTCTAGGTAGTGTGACCTGAAGAAACGTGATGCCCCTTTCTTCTGTACTTGCTATCAAAATATTTGATTGTTGGGGCATTGACTTCATAGACCCCTTCCTTATGTCGTTTGGCTATCTATACATTCTACTGGCAATGGACTATGTGTCCAAATGGGTGGAGACAATCCCAACCAAGACAATTGACCACCGGGGTCATGGTCAAATTTTTGAAAGAAATCATCTTTTCAAGGTTTGAGATGTCGCGTGCTATGATAAGTGATGGAGGATCGCATTTTTGTAATAATCCATTTGCATCTTTGATGCACAAATATGACATCACACATTAAGTGTCCACCGTATACCACCCACAAACCAATGGCCAAGCCGAGTTGGCCAATAGGGAGATCAAAAATATTTTACAAAAAACTGGTGAATCCAAATAGAAAAGATTGATCAAATAGACTGACCGATGCCCTATGGGCTTACCGTACCAGCTATAAGACTATCTTAGGCATGTCTCCCTACTGGTTCGTCTATGGAAAGGCTTGCCATTTGCCAATTGAGATGGAACACAAGGCCTACTGGGCCATTAAGACTTTGAATTTCAATTTGAGGATGATTGGAGAGCATAAGAAACTTGAATTGAATGAATTGGAAGAGATTCGTAGAGATGTGTATGAGAGCTCAAAATTTTCAAAAGAACGAGCTAAGATTTTTCACGACAAATCCATTCTACGGAAGTCATTCGAGCCCGGCTAAAAAGTGCTCTTATACAATTCTCATCTCTCGATTTTCTAAGGCAAACTCTGATCCCGTTGGGATGACCCCTATCTTGTCAAGGTGGCCTACCCCAGTGGAGCTGTGGAAGTCACAAACCCCGAGAATGACCAAACATTCAAGGTGAATAACCAAAGACTCAAGTCATTCTTTGAGGGTTTTGAAGGACAAGGAGTGGACGAGGATTTGACGGATCCGGTATATCTGGACTTGGTGGAGGAGTAACCATTTTTCTACTTTTTAGTGTGTAGTTACTTTTATTTACTTATGTTATTTTTATTTTTCATGATACTTTACTTTACTTGGTCGTATAGCATTGTTTTTATTAGTGTCAGATATTAGTGCTTTGGTCAAAAACTCAAATGCGAGGTGTTCTCTAACCCTACTCATCTTTTTACAGTCCTTCATTACATATCATATCTTTTTTGTTGCATTGATGTAAACCCCATACTTTTATCTTTATATATGTATGTAGGTTTATATAGCAAGTGATTATTTCTTTTAAAATGTTAATATGAAAAAATTCAAGGAAATAGTAGTTAAAACTTAGTTTAGGTTGCAAATATATGAAATTGTTGTAACAGAAATTTTACCAACTAGGTTTGATGTACAAAAGCATGTTGAATAAGCTTGGGTTGGAATTGGAATGGTTTTGAATGGATTGGTATGAAAAAGGGAGGTTTTGTAGAAAAATAGATAAAACCTTCCGGAAGGTTAAGGTAAAAGGCTTGTCCAGTAGACAAAACCTTCTGGAAGGTTAATGAAAATGTTTGGCCAGTAGACAAAACCTTCTGGAAGGTCGGTGACAACCTTCCAGAATGTTAATGAAAAGGTTTGTCGAATAGGCAAACCTTCTGGAAGGTTTTCAAAAAATATGGATTTTAAAGTCGCGAACAGTCGGTTTTCCTTCCACTATAAATACTTAAGGACAACTCCTTTAGCCCCATTTCAACACTTCTAACCCTAAGAAACCTTATAGAGGAAGAAAGGAAGAGAAAAATACAAGATCAAAGGGGATTTTCACTTCAAGAAGATCAAAACACTAGTTTTTCAAGAACACCAAGGTAGGGGTTTCTTCCTATTCACTTACATTAAGGTTAGGGCTTATCTATATGTATTCTTTTGACTTTAAATCTTATATATATGCTATAAAATTATCATTCCGTGGTCTTTTTGCAATTGTTATCATGTTTTAAACAAAGTTAGGGTGCAATACCCATGAAATCTCTTTTTCTTGATTTAAAACCCTAGTTTTCAAGAGAGATGGATTTTTTCTCTTGATTCTTCCTTTTTTCTTGATTTTGGAACCCTAGTGCTTTGTGTTGAGTAATAAAATGATGTTGTGATGATCTCTTACTTCATTTTCTTAAATTGTTCCCTTATATTACAAATTGTGAAATTTGGAGATTTTGGACTTCATTGTAATATTGAGAAAATGCTTGTTATTGCATCTCTTGTATGATTGCTGTGATGGACTTGAATTATATTTGAGCACTGCCGTAAAGTGTTAGAGATTAGTATATCCCAGTGGGGGTGGGATGGTTTCCTAACACTTGTAGTGGCTTGTTGCTTGTGGGAGCAACCACTATTGTTCACGTAAGTTCGAGGCTGAGAGATGGTATACCTTTCCTGGGAAGGATTCGTCAATGCCGTGGGAGATGATATACACCCTTCCTAAAGTGGTTCGTGTGGTTATGGTTGGGTGAACGACGTAATGTCATGGTGTAGATTCATGGGGAACAACCAATATACATGAGAATATAGGATGACACTGTTGAACAATTATTGTTAATCTGTGGAATTAGTTTCCTACAAGAGCTTGTGGAGTTATGAGACTCTACAAGAACTTTTGGGAAATGGTTTATGGTTAAAAATGGTTTATTGTTGGGAAAATTCATTTTTACTGTTCAGTTAAATTATTGCTATTGTATAAACTTGAGATCTATTGAAATGTCCCAGTTTTATTCCAAAAATTGATATATAATATTTGTAAAATGAGACTGAACTATTTTATATGTTTTTCTAAACCTTGTACGAGTTTGGGGAGAATGTTGAACAAACTATATTTTTTGGATTAGAGGAAGAGCTCTGAGCTGATGAGCAGGTGGCTTAGGAAGCCCAATTGGAGGAAAGCATGGATCCCGAGGGGAATGTCCTCTCCATGCTTTAGATTAGGGGATATATTTTGGTACATTAATAGATGCATTTTTGTTTATTCCACATCAAGAAAATAGTTGATTCTTTTGGGATGTAATGGTCATGGTTGACCTATTCTTTTAGGATGATATTGTAAATGTTATATTTGATGAACGAAATGCTCTATAATACTAAATTTATTTAGTTGCTCTCATAATGTGAATGGTCTTTAGATTGTAATGCCATCTAAGGTGGGTTTTGGGGCGTTACAATTGAGGACAATGCATGAATCAATTTGGGGGTGAAGTGCATCATTTGCATGATACACCAATGCTTGTGGAAATTTTTGTGGGTAATACCAATTTTTGGGGTGAGAATTCAATTTTCACATATCATACAGATTTTTGTTTACATTGGTGCAAATTATGTGAACAATTTGAAAATTTTTGTGAAAAATATCTGAATGTTGATCTGTATTTCGCTATTAAGAGCGTTTGGGTTAGATGATTTGTTGATCCTTGTTTTGAACCTTGTGCACATGAGCATATTATAGAAGTTAATCCGATGTGTGAGTATCACATATGTATCTGCTTTTGAACTCAACCGTAAGTGCTCCTTGAATGTGTAATTTTAGCAATTTACAGATTGGATTCATATTTTAGGCTTGACATAAATAGTGGAGATGAGTAAGGACCCATGAGAGTTTTAGTGCCAATCCTTTTTGGAGAGAACTTACATTTACTGAAGGAACAAATTTTCAATGTCAAATTTGTTCAATAATCTCATTATGTTTGTCTTGGCTTGGTGCATTTGAGCAGTGGACTGATTTTGTCTGGACATGTACAATGCCCTCCCATGTGTATCTAGAAGTGATTTTAGGTCATCTTGGAATACTTTGAGCCTTTGCCTTTTTCTTGAGAAAAGTTTATCCCTAGTGTCGTGATTGAGCATTCATTGAAATTCATTTCCATGCCACACATTTGACCAAGTCAGTGCAAATTTGAAAAAAAAAAATCTGCCTTACCTTGGTTTTTCCTTGTGCTGAGCACGAATGATCAAAAAAAGAGAAAGAGGTATGGTGTAGAAGCCCAAACAAAAAGGGATGAATAAAAGCTGAAACTCAAAGAGTTGAATGGGAAAAGAATGAAATCTAAGAAAAGGAAGAGAAAGTGGGTGAGAAGAAGAAATAATTATCAAAAGAAAAGGAAAATGTTAAGGAAAAGAAAGAAAAGGCACAAGAGTGTGGTGATGGTGAAAGAATGAAAATCCCATGAACAAGGAGGTGTTTTTGAAATAAGTCTTTCACTCGGAACAACCCCCTTTGTGATCCTATATCCCTCATTTCTTTTACCTAGATTTCACCCCAAGGCCTCATTACAACCCACGAAAGTCCTAAATGATTTAGAGAAGCATGGGAGATGCAAAATTTTAAAGAAAAAAATGAGTTAGTCTTTCTACCCAACGGGATTAGGCCAAAGTTGCTTCATTTTTCATACATGAACTTCATTTTTGGTTTACATGTGTGCATACTGTGTTTTGTGTACAAGATTCTATCTCACATGTACACATGGAGTGCATACCAGGATAGCGAGGGTGTATTTCCATAATGCCCCAAAACACACCCTGGATGGCATTACAAACTAAAAACCATTCACATTATGAGAGCAACTAAATAATTCATCCATAAAAAATTTCATACATCAAAGGTAATATTTACAATCTCGTTCCCAAAAGAATACGCCAAAACATGACGAATATATCCCCAAAAGAATATGATCCCAAAAGTAAGATAATTACATCCCAAAAGAATTAAACATAAACTCGCAATGGAATTACAAAAGAGTCTAGACTTCACAATATTTCCAAAGTAAATTACCTAGTCTAGAAAAAAAAGTAATGTTGTTCTAAGCATCCACCTCGGGATCAACATGCCCGTCTACGAAAATCTCCCAGTGCGCCGGTTTCTCAATTCCCAAATCCTGCTCAAGTACATAATCTGAAAAATATAGTTTGGAGGGGGGGGGTGAGCACTAAGTTCTGCAGCAACATTCCTCCCAAAGTCGAACAAGGTTTAGAAAAGCATATAAAATCGGTTGGTCACCTTTCACAAATAACATATATGAATTTTGCAATAAAACATGGACATTTAAACAGATATGAAGTTTAAGCAACATCAGTAATTTAATGCATAACTGAAACTAATATACAACTAATAATCCATTCCACCATAAACCATTTATCCCAAGTTCTTGCAGAATCTCATACTTCCCCAAATTCTTGTAGAAACTATTTCTGGTACATTGAACAATAACCTACCATTGCATTTGTATCTCTGGTATGAAGTAAAACCTCGCATGGATACCATCGAAAATATCATGGCCTATGTATAATCCACACAAATCCTCGTAAGGATATCCAACCTTTAGGAAGGGCGTATGCCATCACCATGACAGTGAGGTATCCAACCAAAGAGTAGTATACTAACTCCTTTTTTCACGATAACCCGTAAGCGATAATGGTTTAGTCCTCGAAAGGCACTAATCCCATTATGAGTGGTAGGAAAAGTTTTAACCCACACGGAGTAAGAAGACATCTACACACTCCAAGATACCCGGTCAATAGTAGCCCATGTTTATCCAACCACCACACAGGAGATACAATACCAACAATTTCCTCAAATAACAACAATTTCATAAATCCCCAATTTTCACATATAGTGTTTCAGTAGAACAACTGAATAAAATGTAAGAGATCATCATCAATATCATTTTAGTACTCAACTCAAAGCACTAAATTTTTGAAATCAATAATAAAGAAAGAATTTAAGAAGAAAATCCATCACTTTCCAAAACTAGGTTTTTAAAGCAAGAACAAGAGATTTCATGGGTATTCAACCCTAACTTGTGTAAAACATGATAATAATTACAAGAAGACCAAGAAAAGATGATTTCATAGAAAATATTTAAGATTTAGAGTCAAAAAATACACATATATTAGCCCTAGCATCAATGGACAAAAATAGAAGAAAACCCCCTACCTTGGTGTTCTTGAAAGCAAACTAGGGCTTTGATCCAATCCAATGTGCAAATCCCCTTTGATCTTGTATTTTTCCCTCTCTTTTTCCCTCTCTAAGGTTTCCTAGGGTTAAAAATGTTAAAATGGGGCTAATGGAGGTGTCATTATGTATTTATAGGGTGAAAGGTGGACCCCAGATCGCGATTTAAAATTTTTAGAACTTACAGAGCATACCGGTACACAATATTGGTATGATAAACTCGCTAGACAGTAGCGTACCAGTACGCTATACTGGTACGATAACTTCCGGGAGTACTGGTACGCAGTCCTGATATGGTCTATTCAATTTTGCTTGTTTCCTTTTTTTTCATTTCCAATCCATTCCAAACCCTTCCAAAACCAACTCAAACTTATACAACATACATTTTTACATCAAACATAGTTGGTATAAGTTCTATTGCAAATGGTTTCATATATTTACAAGTCAAAACTAAGTTTAAACTAAATGTTTACCCGATTCTACACTATTAACATTTTTATCTCTACTATTACAATCTACTTAGTTCATGCATACTCCATTACTTAAATTAGTATTTCAAAAACATAATTATATGCTATGTAAAGATTAGAGTTTGGGGGTTTACAATCCAGCCCCCTTAAAGAAAGTTTCATCCTCGAAACTTACCTCAAGTAGTGAATAAATAAGGATACTTCTCTCGCATCTCTAGCTCCGGTTTCCAAGTAGCTTCATCCATTCCGTGATGTTGCCACAAAATCTTCACTAGTCGGATGACTTTGTTGCGGAGCACCTTCTCTTTGGTATAAAGAATCTTCACCGGTTGTTCTTCATACGTTGCTCCATCTTGAACTTTGATATCTTCCAAATCTATCACATACGTGGTCTTCGATAGGCACTTCCTCAACATTGACACATGAAACACATCGTGCACCCCTGACAACTGAGCCGGTAACTAAATTTGATACGCCGCTTTGCCCACTACTTTTATCACTTCAAATGGTCTGATGTACCTTGGAGCCAATTTTCCCTTCTTGTCGAACCTCAAAACTCCCTTCTTAGGCGACACTTTGACGAAAACATAGTCCCCTTCTTGGAACTCCAATGATCTTCGTCTTCTGTTTGCATAGCTTTTCTGTTTACTTTGTGTCATGCATAGTCTCTCCCGGATGAGTTCAATCTTCTCTGTAGTTTCCCGAACAATTTCCAGCCCAAACAAGCTACTCTTGCCCGCTTATAACCAACACGTCGGTGATCCACATGGCCTTCCGTACAATGCTTTATACGGAGCCATTCCAATACTTGCCTGATAGCTTTTGTTGTACGCAAATTCCACCAATGACAAATGATCACTCCAACTTTCCTTGAAGTCCAATACCCAAGCACGGAGCATATCCTCCAAAATCTGTATCACCCCCTCAAATTGGCCATCCATTTGGGAATGAAAAGCGGTGCTAAAATGCAATTCTGTCCCAATAGCTCGTTCTGGACTTTGCCAAAATTGTGCCACAAAACAGGAATCACAATCCGATACGATAGAGAGTGAAACTTCATGCAATCTCACGATCTCGCAGATATACAGCTTGCTCAAAGTCTCTAGAGTGTCCATGGTCTTCATACTCAAGAAATGTGCAGACTTGGTAAGTCTATCAACTATAACCCATACTGCATTATGGTCGTACGACGTCTGTGGTAAACCTGACATGAAAACTATGGTGATGTGATCCCACTTCCACTCTAGGATAGGCAAAAACTGTAGTAATCCTCCCGACTTTTGATGTTCGATCTTCACCTGCTAGCACACTGTATATCATGCTATAAACCTTGCCAAATCCTTCTTCATTCCCTTCCACCACTATTGGCGCTTCATGTCCCTATACATTTTTGTGCTACCAGGGTGGATAGCAAACTTAGAGCGATGACACTCTCCAACTATCTCCTCCTTTAGGGACAAATCATCAGGAACACATAGCTTCTCCCCATATCTCAATTCTCCATTTCTCAAAGACAAACCCTCCATTGTTTCTCTATTCTCCAATTTAGCTCGAATCGATGCTAAGTTAGGATCTAAGCATTGCAATTCCACAACCCTACGTTGAAGGGTTGGTTGGGCCACAAGGTTGAATAAGCATGGCTGAGATCTATCTTCTCTAACCCATAGATCATAGTCTTCAAGGGCATCCCTCATCTTCCATTTACTTGCAAGAACATTGAGTTCACCCCAAGACTTTTGGCTAAGTGCATCAGCGACTACATTGGCCTTCCCCGGATGGTAGTTTAGTGTGAAATCATAATCTTCTAGATACTCAACCCACCTTCTATGTAGAAGATTCAAGTCTTTCTGTGTGAACACATACTTGGGCTCTTATGATCAGAAAATACTTGAAACTTTTCCCCATATAAGTAACAACTCCATAACTTAAGAGCAAAAACCACCGCAGCAAGCTTTAACTCATGGGTGAGATAATTCTGCTCATAAACCTTGAGTTGCCTAGAGCCATAGGCAACCACCTTCCCTCCTTGCATTAGCACACACCCCAAGCCTCGTAGCAAAGCATCGGTGTACACATCGTATCCTTCCCCAGTACTCAAAATAATGAGGACAAGAGCGGTTGTCAACTTCTCCTTCAAGGTGGAAAAAGCTAGTTCACACGCTTGAGTCCACAAGAAATTTTCTCCCTTCTTCGTAAGGCGAGTCATCAGCAGCGCTAGCTTGGAGAACCCTTCCACAAACCTCTGATAGTGGCCTGCTAAACCCAAGAAGCTATGTACTTCGGTCACATTCTTAGGTGGTTTCCATTTCATCATGACTTTAATCTTTGTGGGGTTAACAGCTACCCCTTGTTCTGACACAACATGGCCAAGAAATTTCACTTCCTTCATCCAAAACTCACATTTACTCATCTTCGCATATAACTTATGTTCTCTCAATGTCTGTAGCACAATAGAGAGATGACGTCCATGTTTCTGGTGAGTATGGGAATAGATTAGTATGTTATCAATAAACATGATGACAAACTGATCTAAGTACGATCGAAATACCTGGTGCATTAAATCCATGAAGGCTACTGGAGCATTAGTCAATCCGAACGACATCACCGTATACTCGAAATGACCATACCGAGTACGAAAAGCAGTATTAGGAATATCTTCCTCCTTAATCCATAATTGATGATACCCTATGTGAAGATCAATCTTGGAGTAATACTTAGAACCCCTCAATTGGTCGAACAAATCATCAATCCTTGGCAATGGATATTTGTTCTTCACTGTTACTCGATTTAACCTTCGGTAATCTGTACATAACCAAAGTGTCTCATCATGCTTCTTCACAAAGAGGACCGAGGCTCCCCAAGGTGAAGTACTCAAACGGATAAACCCAATTGCCAACAAATGGTCTAATTGATTCCTTAGCTCCTTCAACTCCAAAGGTGCCATCCGATAAGGAGCAATGGATATGGGTTCGGTTCCCAAATAGAGATCAATCTTGAACTCAATCTCTCGTTGTGGGGGTAATCCAGGTAATTCATCGAAAGAAACATCCAAAAAGTCCGACACCACCAATATTATGTCCGATTAGGATTTGGCCTGATCATCTCCCATTAAGCTGGCCAAGAAACTCAAATTGCTCCCTGCCTTAGCTTTCAAGAATCTATTTCCTATCATGGGAACTGGATGAGAAGAATTGCAATCATGGTTGAAAGTAAAAACCACCCCTCCCGGTAATTAGAATGAAATCCGCTTGCGAAAACAATCCATCACCGCACGGAAGGTGGACACCAAATCCATCCCAAATATAATGTCGTACCCCTTCATATCTAACACAACCAAATCTACGATCAATTCATGCTCCTCAATTCGAAGCATACAACCTCTACCCACCTTGCTGGTATCCAACTGTTCTCCCATAGGCATGTTAATACTCAAGGCATATTCTAGCTTCTCGAATTTCAACCCCAATTTAAAAGCATATGCAGTGCGTATAAATGAGTGAGTTACACCGGGGTCAAATAAAATTCGAGCCCAAGAATTGTAGAGAAGGACAATACCTTCAACCACGACACTGGAGACATCTTCCTCCGATTGAGTCAAAACAAACACCCTTCCTTGATGAGCGCCACTAGGGGCTGTAGATCCTAACGGCCTCTAATGTAATGGCTTCGGTAGTGGTGGCTTGTTTGCATTCACCTGCCTGGTTGCTTGATTGGTCATCGGTAGAAATGATGGGCATTGATTTTTGAAGTGCCCAAACTTTCCACATGCAAAGCAGTGATGCGAGTTAGTGCTTGTTCTAGTCTGTGCAACTCCATTTCCCCAGGCTGTCAGAAGTCCTTGTCCGCCTGGTTTGGCCGTCGATATGGTGCCGCTCACTATAATCCGCTACTATTAGCACCCGTCCGGATCAGACCCCTCTCGTGAAGCCTATCGTCGCTGGCTATCCACTATATCTCTTTCCACAAGTGTAGCTCGGTTAACTAGATCCCCATAATCCCTGATCTTGAGAGCCACAAGCTTCTCCCTGATAGCAGGCCTTAGGCCCTACTCAAAGTGTTTGGCCCTCCTAGCCTCTATGGATATGAACTTTGTGGCATAGCGGGATAGCTCGTCAAACCTCCTCTCGTATTCAGTTACGGTCATACTCCCTTGTCGTAGAGCGAGAAAGTATGCACTCATCCTATCCCTGACTGATTCAAGAATGTCTTGGAAGATTTGGTCAAACTCCTCCCAAGTGAGCGGATCGTTGTTTCTTCTCCTCTTCACCGAATCCCACCAATGTTCGACCTCCCCCTCTAGCAGGTATGTAGCCAAACCAACACGTAAGTCCTCGACAACTCCCATGCCATAACATATTTTCTTCACCCGACAAATCCACCTATCCGCATCCAAGGGATTAGAGCTTCCTTGGAAAATAGATGGGTTTGCCGCAATAATTCTCGAAGAACCACCATCCTTTGCTTTTTGTCCCCATTGCCCAGTACTTGGGCTAGTGGATGAACCCCACCGTTGTGGTTGTTATTCCCATTTTGGTGTTGCACCAATGGGGTAAGCTCTCTTAAACATTGGTAGATGTCGTTCATGGCATCGGGTGGTGGTGGTGGTGGTGGGTTCTCTTGGCCACCACGACCTCGTCCACGTCCATGCCTACCGTCCATCCTGCACATCAATTCACAATTTAGTTTCATTGATGTACAAGACATCCTAACTATACCTTTAATCTAAAATATTAGACGTGTGTAGAATTTATATCAACGATTCTATTCCACCTAGTCCTACACTCTAATGGTAATCCGTAACCTATAGCTCTCATGTAAGACCTAAAGCCAAAGCTCTGATATCAAAACTTTGTAATGCCCCAAAACCCACCCAAAACTTTCACATCATGAGAGAAACTAAATAATTCATCCATAAAGAAATTTCATACATCAAAGGTAATCTTTACAATCTCGTTCCCAAAAGAATATGCCAAAACATGACGAATATATCCCCAAAAGAATATTATCCTAAAAGTAAGATAATTATATCCCAAAAGAATTAAACCTAAACTCGCAGCAAAATTACAAAAGAGTGTAGACTTCACAATATTTCCAAAGTAAATTTCCTAATCTAGAATAAAAAGTAATGTTGTTCTAAGCGTCCACCTCGGGATCAACATGCTCGTCTACGGGAATCTCCCAGTATGCCGGTTCCTCAATTCCCAAATCCTCCACTAGTACATAATTTGAAAAATGTAGTTTGTAGGGGGGGTGAGCACTAATCTCTGTAGCAACATTCTTCTCAAACTCGATTAAGGTTTAGAAAAGCATATAAAACTGGTCGATTACCTTTCACAAATAGCATATATGAATTTTGCAATAAAACATGCACATTTAAACAGATCTGAAGTTTAAACAACATCAGTAATTTAATGCATAAGTGAAACCAATATACAACTAATAATCCATTCCACCATAAATCGTTTCTCCCAAGTTCTTGCAGAATCTCATACTTCCCAAAATTCTTGTAGAAACTATTTCTGGTACAATGAACAATAACCTACCACTGTATTCGAGTCTCTGGTATGAAATAAGACCTCACATGGATACCATAAAAAATATCATTGCCATGTACAATTCACACAAATCCTTACAAGGATATCCAAACTTTAGGAAGGGCGTATGCCAACACCATGACAGTGATGTATCCAACCAAAGAGTAGTATACTAACCCCATTTTCCATGATAACTAGTAAGCAATAATGGTTTAGTCCTCGCAAGGCATTACGAGTGGTAAAAAATGTTCTAACCCACACGGGATAAGAAGGCGTCTACACACTCCAAGATACCCGGTCAATAGTAGCCCATGTTTATCCAACAACCACACAAGAGATACAATACCAACAATTTCTTCAAATAACAACAATTCCATAAATCCCCAATTTCACATGTAATGTTTCAATAGAACAATTGAATAAAATGCAAGAGATCATCATCAATATCATTTTAGTACTCAACTCAAAGCACTATAGTTTCGAAATCAATAATAAAAAAAAAATTAGGGTTTTAAAGAAGAAAATCCATCACTCTCCAAAAACTAGGGTTTTAAAGCAAGAACAAGAGATTTCATGGGTATTCAACCCTAACTTGCGTAAAACATGATAATAATTGCAAGAAGACCAAGAAAAGATGATTTCATAGAAAATATATAAGATTTGGAGTCAAAAAATACATATATATTATCCTTAGCATCAATGGACAAGAATGGAAGAAAACTCCCTACCTTTGTGTTCTTGAAAGCAAACTAGGGCTTTGATCCAATCCAATGTGCAAATCCCCTTCGATCTTGTGTTTTTCCCTCTCTTTCTTCCTCTCTAAGGTTTCCTAGGTTAAAAATGTTGAAATTGGGCTAATGGAGGCGTCATTATATATTTATTAGGTGAAAAGTGGACCCCAAATCGCAACTTAAAATTTCTGGAACTTACAGAGTGTACTGGTACAGTAAACTCTCTGGACAGTAGCGTACCGGTATGCTATACCTATATGGTAACTTCCGGGAGTACCGGTACGCAGTACTGGTACGGTCTGTTTAGTTTTGCCTGCTTCCTTTGTTTTTCATTTCCAATCCATTCGAAACCCTTCCAAAACCAAGCCAAACTTATACAACATACATTTGTACATCAAACATAGTTGGTATAAATTCTATTGTAAACGGTTTCATATATTTACAATTCAAAACTAAGTTTAAAGTAAATATTTACCCGATTCTACACTATTAACATTTTTATCTCTACCATTAAAATCTAGTTAGTTCATGCATACTCCATTACTTAAATTAGTATTTCAAAAATATAATTACGTGCTATATAAAGATAAGAGTGTGGGGGTTTACACTTTCATTATTAAGAGTGACTTTTGCATTGAAGCTGAATTTGGCTAGCCATTCGGATATGAATTATATTGTGTAAATGCTCAAATTACTTGTTCAAGTCACACACAGGAGTTTGAAAATAAATGGGTAGGTGCATAATTTAGACTAGTGTCTACGACTATAGTAATGTCCATGTATGCTTGGTTTGGCCATTTGAGCCGATTTGCACTTTTTCGTAATTTGATATTTATATTATACACCCAAGTACAAGTGGTCAAATTGTAATTTTCTCAGTTTTAAGTCCAATTATTGATCCCACAAAGAGTTTTAATAATTAGGGAAAAAAAATAAAATAGTGAAGTTGTTGTTTAGAATAAGATAGCATGAGATAGCTTGTGATATGAGATTAAATTGATAACTAGTCTAGTTAAACGTTTATTTGCAGATAGATTAAGACATTAATAAAAATTATCCTTCAGTTTAAGGATTCAATATGCGTTATATTGGTCAAGTACTAGAAATGATACCTTACAACAATTAACTTCCATGCTATTGGCAAGTCAACCAGTAGGTCTGATGTATATAAACCATAACACAACAACTTCTTAGGTTAGCTGGTGGTATCCGTCTCAATTGATTAATCCAAGTGAACCAGAAGGACAAGCCATTCATGAGGAATATTTCAATTATTCAATTGACTTCATGGTATTAAGTGCGTACATAATAAACCATAACTCAGGTTAGTTGGTGGTATTAAGTTATAACACAACAACTTCTTAGGTTAGCTGCTTATAGATGTGTCATTTGACTAATTCAAGTGAACCAAAAGGATAAGCCATTTATGAGGAATACTTGAATTATTCAATAGGTCATCTGTGATATATATATACCAGTTAAATATCCTCGGTGTTCCGGTGGAGGACTAGCCATACCGATAGGAATACCGTAGATATTCGACTGGCAATATTATCATGTATACCAGTTAAACGACCTTAGTAATCCAGAAGGACAAGATGTTCATGAGGATCACTTAGGTCATTAATCTGATAGTTATGTATAGTAGTTAAACAACCCTGATAATCCAAAAGGACAAGCCATTCATGAGGATTATTTAGGTTTTGTACCATGCATCAGTAGAACATCCTCAGCATTTCAGTGGAGGACTAGCCATACCGATAGGAACACCATAGATATTTAACCTACAGGTTCGTGATTCACTAATGAAATAATTCCAAGCACAACACCAAAATTACATACATCACTATATCATGCATGAAGCGTATAATACATATATAGATAAATATATGAATAAAACATCAGCATTTACAGTAGTTAATCAATATTGTACATATGTTTACCTCTCAATGGAGGATATAAGTAACTAATCACGCCCCATTGCTACAGACAAGTAAGGAGTGCAGACAGTTTTCATTACAACTAAAATTAAAATACAGACTCTGAAACTTCTTTCAAAGGAACAACTGAAACATAACCACCTTTATAATCAGTCACAACAAAAAAGGTAGCCACAGTTCAACTATGTGAATAGAAAGACACAACAGAAAATGTAAAAATACAGAGTTTCAACTGAAGTTTATGACAGACCGGATTGGATTGTAATTTCTCTTTCTCTCATTCTTTTTCTCTTTTTTTTTCTTTCTTTGGAATTCTCTCCCTAGAGCTCTCTCTATGCCCGACCATGTTTTGAAGAAGGGCATGCATGCCTATTTATAGAAGGACGGAAGCAGGAGGTGGAGGATTAGCATGAGCTGACTTTGGACCACCGTTTAGACGGTCTTGCTTTGCTGGATGTTGATCTTGTTGTGTGTTGACTCTTCCTTGGTAGATTTAGACTTTGGTCTTTTGTTCTTTCAAGCTTTGACGTATTGTTCTTCATATTTTTCGACGATTCCGTGTTGATCCCTACAATTTTAAACATAACATAATTAAAACCCTAATTTACACACAAACCCTAATTGACTCTAGTTGATAGTTTTTAGTTGTTTTATCATACCAATTTGACTTCTTTAACTATTCTAATTTACATGCTAATTAGGGTTAATCATACTCCCCAACTTAAACTTTAGCAGTCCCTAGTAAATTATAAAAATTATTAACAAAATAAAATATAATACAAATAAAGATAAAATCATTTTTGTAGATTTTTTTCAAGATTGCATTTAGCATATGCAATAACCCTTTAAACCTCTAGGTGATCACTTGTGGACGAGTTTTGTCTCATGAAGGTTTTTAGTGAAACTACCTACAAACTTTAGTAGTTAGGAGTTCATAATTCATATTTTTCACAAGTAAAATTAAATCGATATTCCTTCTGTATTGCCAAAATACTTCCTTTTCTGATCATTATAAGAGTAACACATGTCAGTTGTGATATTATCTATACATTTTTATAAAAACTTGTGTGTGTGTGTGTGTAATGATTGCTTTATTTTCAAAAATCACTTAAGAAATATTACCATCTTTCATGGTAGTCTTGATGTCAATCTTTCCATAATATACACTCAGTAAAATAACACACATGTTATAGTGACTGTTCTCTCAAAAACTACATGTGATTACAATATTGTTAGCAAAGCAAATAACTTCACATGTAGTTAATCAAAAGGGCAGTTATTTAAAGAAAACTAGAATTGAACATAATCTCATGGAAGAATTTTAACATTATATTAAATATATTATTAACATTTTCTTGTTTAGAATTGATAGGATTAATACAAATATATGATTTCTGGAATCAAAAAGGACTTTCTTAGGATTGCAATGTGGTCATCGGTTTAAGGTTTATGAAACGACGTCAGTGGAATTCATGTGCTATCTTTAATATTTTAGCACACCTCATTCTGTTTTTCTAGGACTTTGCATGTTCATCCATTTTATTTTTCCCATTTTTCACTTTCTTGACTCTTTTCTTTCTTTCGAAATTTCTTTTTTACCACGATCCCTTTTTTGCGTTTTCTTGTCCTTTTCTACCTTTTCTTCTTTTTTTGCTTTTCTGTATTCTATTGATTTAAATGAGGGTGCAATAAAATTAGATAGCGAAGGTATGTTGAAAATATTTTTATCTGGCTCGGGTATTTCTTGGGTTTCAATAAAAGAATTTATACTTTTTAAGACTCAATCATGGCTGACTAAGGATATAATTTTGTAAAAGAAATGGTTAGGGCTCAAGATTAATCAAACATGGTCTAAGATCATTTTCCAGAAATCATATATCTGTATAATTTCTGGATGAAAGTTAAGAATAATGCTAACAATACAATTTAATAAGTGTTAATCAAAGCAAAACTAATGAGATTATTCAAGAAACATTTACTGTTGAATCGAAGATTCGTATTTAGGTATGAGACACCCCAAAATCCGGGGGTCCGTTGATTACCCATCAATTCGCGGAATACTCGTGGATACCAAATAACTCGATATCGCGATGTTGTGCCCCATTTACCGGGATCCATAATTTAACGAAATTCAGGTAGAGTCTACTTTATACGGGAAGCTCTACCCAAAACCCAACCTGTGCAAAGTATTTTCACATGACCCATCCGAGGCCCAATATAAAACTTTGACCACACTGGGTCCTTTTATAAATAAAAATTGGCCACACCGGGTCCAATCATCCACATTTATTTCAAAACATGCAAGGTTAGTTCAACAATAGTCTATACAAATTCTATTACAATTAAAAGATTAGATACTTAAAATATTATTTCCACAAATATTTTACATTAACACAAAAAAAAGTCACATTCGGCTTTCTTCAAACATGCAGGTCCAAATTGGAGCCATCCACTAGTGTATCTCTCCCACCTGAAATGTATTCCCATATAGGGTGAGCCACGCTCAGTAGAAAGTTTTCTACAGAGGTTACTCCGCACCTACATGCATATGCAACGGTCTCATGCAACAATCACAATTAACATCCATTCCAATACAAGAATATGCAATTCACGTTGGAATCTATCATGTCATGTCATGAATGAAATGTGATTCACCCACGTACTTCAACTCGAAGCTTCACCGACTCTCACCACACTATGCAATGCATATGTGTACAAAATCATTTGTCTTCGATGAAATACATCCAAAGATCACTTTTTGAAAATACAATGCATGTTTTTATAAAACCCATTCATTGTTGGATGTTTTCCATCAAATGAATATATTATAAAACAAAACCTTGTGTCTTTGTTGGGTAGCAGAGTTTTGGAATCGCACCGCCGGTTCCGCAGACCAAATACACTTTTTTGGAATTTCACCGCCGGGAAGTGTATGAACCAAGTGGTCGGGTTTTTCACCCGAGGGAGTGTCTAGCCCTACTTGTTGTACCCAACACAAGTTTTCATGCAACTTTGTTGAACCTTGGCCCAACGGTACCGAGCCCAAGTTTTTCATGCAAACATGCAATCGTGCGACTTTGTAGGATATTCAACCCCACTTTCCTGAGCCCACCCATCAAAACACCAAGTATGGTGATTGATCCACCCATGCAATCACACACCCACACCCAAGCCTTATGCCCATGAATGTGATGCCCATGTCATGCCCAATATACAATAATGCCACATGAGCAATATAAATTGTATGCCATGGAATTTCATGTCAAAGGCACATAGCTTCCACAATCAACACTATGCTCAATATCTCAACAAGCATAATTCCACATATCACAACAACTCAACATGCTATGTTCACCACAATAACCACATTTAATTCTCTAAGGCATTTCATCAAACACCTTCAAGGCAAACATGTCATGTTATCACATAATATTGCTCACGTCTTTATAAATCACATTTGAGCACATAACATACCCAAACACATCAAATCCCAAGGAATCACACAAGTAACTTCCTTTGCCAATTTTACTAAGAATTTATATAGGCCCAATTCCACACCTATTTCCTTAGCCATATATATAAATGAGTCAATATATATATAAGCACATATATTCAACCATCCCACATAGACATTCTAGGCTAAGAATAGGCCCAAGTAGGAGAACATATAAACACATATATTCAACCATTCCACAGACATTCTAGGCTATGAATAGGCCCAAGTAGGAGAACCCCCTACTTTAATAGAAGTGTAGAGACTTCTATGCCACCAAAACAAGCCCCAAAGCTTTGATCCTCCAAAATTTTGTCTTTGAATCTTTGGTGAAAGTCTTCGTTTTTGGTACCCACGCGTAGCCCTCGTCGCGTAGATCGACTTTAGTTCTTGGTCTGACGGATTCCGACCAACGGATCTTGAGAAATCGTCGAAAGAAAACTTGAAAAACCCACTTTCTCTCTTTCTTTCTTCTAACACCTGAACCAGCCGGCCTCTTGGGGAAGAAATATCTGATTTGTTTCAGATATTATGCTCATTTTATACTTTTAATTCGGCGGTCCATATCGTCCCGCTCGTTTATCACTTTCGGGTCTGTTTTTCGCCCCGAAATGATTCATTTTAATCCAGTTTAAGTCCAAATTAATTTTATTGTAACTTAAACCCAGTTATAAAGAAATTTTAAAAATTTTATTTTTGGGGACATTTAAAAGTTCATTCGTCACTCAAATCGTCTCGAAACACGTGTAAAATCTGACTTTCTCGAAATTTGACGAAAATTGATAGGGCTACTCGATTTCGCGATGCGAATCGAACGGTGAGGTCCATTGTCCCATCCGAGCTCTATAAAAATATTTATTTTAAACCCGCGTAATAGTGACAAATTATCATTTTGCCCTTTATCGAAAAAAGTTCAAATTTTTCCGGGTTTTACAAGGTAGATGTAGAATATCTCTTCAAGAAAGATTGGTTCAAAATCTGCAATAGGTCTGACATCTCCACTATATATGCAAAGATTGTAATATTTCACAAGGTTTTCAATAATAAAGATATCTATTTGTGTTTCTAAGTATAACTTTAAACAAATATATTAAGATAAAACACAACTGAAGATATGAAAATTTCGCGTGATCAGATTAAGATTATTCTTACAAGGCATTAAAATATTAACTTAATTTAACCGTGAATTATATGAACTATTCTTCCTAAATTTAATATTATATAAGTTTTAAAATTAGCAAATCAAACTTAAACACACTTAAGTTCAAAACAGACAAGTCCAAAACATAAGTTAAAGACAAATAAGTTTAAAGCAAACAAATAAGTGCATAACATAAATTAAAGTTCAAGTGCATAAGTAAAAGTGCATAGTTAAAAAGCTGAGTGAAAGATAACAAAGCTATTGAGTAGAATCTCCAGTCTTTAGGAAGTAGAAGGTCCCCCTCCAAAAAGTTCTATTAGTAGCCTCGAGATTTCAGCTTGGTTTTGCTCATAATCCTCTATAAGTTGACTGAGTTGATTGACTGCAGTCTCCAATCCTAGCAGAATTTGTCTGTCAATTCTGTCATCCACTAGAATGTATGGTTAATCCTCTTGAGGCTGTTGTTGTTCTGGTGGAATAAATTCTTTAGGGCCTTGGAATGGCTCCTCTTATGGTGGAGGGGGTACCTCTGGCTATTCTTTAGGTTCTCCTCCATGACTCTTTCTCAATGAAGTGTTATCTAATGGTCCAACATGATCCACCATTTTCTAGATTGGATCAATAATCACGTCTTTTCCATGCACAGCTGAGAAACTAACATAGCATAGGGGAGTGAGGGTTTCTTTTTATCCACAACAAGTAACATTTGATCAATGATTAAGTTTGGTAGATCGATTGTGTGCCCCATCCCAAATGCATATAAGAAATAAGCTTGATCAGTATAAATTTGGTTCTTTTGGGCTTGGGGAGTAAACTGTGCACTGTGATCAAATTCAGAATGAAATATTTGTCTATCAGATCTCTTTGGTTTATTTATTTATTCGGTCTACCCCAACAAAATTCTGGGTTACCCGTCACTTCTCTCCCTATGGTACTCAAATCAGGTAATTCAGTGTAGGGATATTGTGGGTTTTCTTATCTTTGCATAGGTTGAAAAAATTCGGCTACAATAGCCGGTGTAACTTGAAAAACAATATCCCCTACGAACACCCACAATTCTCTTTCCCCAATTATATCAACATTACTATAAAATTCACAAACTAAACAGTCATAAGCAGGAGCAATAAATCTAACATACTATAAGCATCCTCTGGCAGCAAGTACTTGTCTTACTCCTATGTTTTCAAAATTTTCATAAACAATAGGTTTTTTAGAAATAATAGTTTTAGTCAGAAAATTAGCATCATACCAGGCCTGTTGTTCGAAATTTTCAAACATCACCTCATTGAAGATATTCCTTGCTCTGGGTTTTTGCGGAGGTGCTTGAGGTGGTAGAAGTTGATGTCGTTGTGCCCGACTTGAAGATCCTCTTATTCTTTGTCCTGAATCCATGTTTTTCTTGATTTCTCCTCAAATGCTTTGTTTCAACTGATTCCAATCGGTACTTACCTTCAAAATGTGATGGGTAAGTGAATAACTGGAACAAATTTGAAGAAAAATGGTGAAATATTGCAAATTTGAGAGAGATTTCTTTGGTAGTTTTGGCTATTTCAAATTTTTGTTTGCAAGGGAGAAGGATATGATCGATTTTTGCATGGAGCATTATATATATATATATATATATATATATATATATATATATATATATATATATACCACTATCGTCCGGACGGTTAGCCCCACCGTCTGGATGATGCTATGTTTTTGGGTTTTGCTTTGTCCACTGCAGGTTGCCTCTACCCATTTAGAGACATTGTTAACTACAACCAAAATATATAAATATCCAAAAGATGGGGGAAATGGACCCATAAAATCGATGCCCCAACAATAAAAAATTTTAACAATTAAAATGGGGTTAAAGGCATCATATTTCTTTTTGAAATATCTCTCAATCTTTGACATCTGTCACAATTTAAACAAAAGATATGAACATCTTTAAAAAAAGTTGGCCAATAAAATCCACACTATAAAATATTAGCAACGGTTTTCTTTGAAGCAAAATGACATGCACAAGCTTCAGAGTGACAAAATTGAATTACCTGAATTATTTCATGATTAGGTACACATCGCCTTTTTATTTGATCTTTACAATATTTAAACAAATAAGGATCTTCCCATAAAAAGTTAGGTATCTCATTTAGAAACTTATTTATGTCAGACCAGGTATAATTAGAAGGAATAGTACCAATGGCTAAATAATTAGCTATATCTGCATACCATGGTATTTATGTTATTTCAAATAGTTGTTCATCTAGGAAGGTTTCTTTAATTGGAGTTGCTTCTTCCTTTATTTTATAACTTAGTCTTCATAAGTGATCTGCTACCACATTCTCTACTGCTTTCTTATCTTTAATGATTAAATCAAATTCTTGTAGTAACAATATCTAATGTAGGAGACGTGGTTTAGCATCTTTTTTATTAAGAAAGTATTTTAAACTGCATGATCTGTAAATACAACAATTGACGACCCAACTAGATATGAACGAAATTTATCTAATGCAAATACAACTGCAAGTAGATCTTTTTCTATAGTTGAATAATTCATTTGTGCACCATTCAGAGTTTTACTTCCATAGTAAATAACATAAATTTTTTATCTTTTCTTTGACCTAGTACAACTCCTACTACTTAATCACTTGCATCACATATTATAAAAGATTACATATAGGCTTAGTTATTGAACTAAATTTTTTATGAATCTTTTGTAAAATCCTGCATGACCTAAAAATGAGTGAATATCTTCTACTGTTTTCGGTGAAGGCAGATTAACTATCAGATCAATTTTTGATTTATTAACTTCAATTTCTTTATTGGACACTATATGACCTAAAACAATATCTTGTGTAACCATGAAATAACATTTTTCCCAATTTAAGACAAGATTTGTTTCTTCACATCAAATGAGCACTTTTTTCTGATTTTCTAAACATATATGAAATAAATCCCCATATACTGAAAAATCATCCATAAAGACTTCTAAACATCGTTCTATCATATCACTGAATATGCTTAACGTACAACACTGAAATGTAGCTGGAGCATTACATAGTCCAAAAGACATACTTTTATATGAAAAAGTACCAAAAGGACATGTAAATATAGTATTTTCTTCATTATCTATCGCAATTTCAATTTGATTATAACCCGAATATCCATCTAAAAAATAGTAGTATGCATGACCAACTATTCTTTCTAAAACATGATCTAGGAATGGTAATGGAAAGTGATCTTTTTTGGTAAGTGAATTTAGTTTTCGATAGTCAATACATACACGCCAACTTGTGATTATACGCATTGGAACTAATTCATTTCATTTGTTTTTTATTGTGGTAACACCAGACTTTTTAGGGACTACTTGAGTAAGACTAACCCATTTACTATCAGATATAGGATAAATAGTATTAGCATCTAATAGTTTAAGTACTTCAGCTTGGACTACCTATTTTAAATGTGGATTTAGTCTTATTTGCATTTGATGAGATGGTTTAGCATTTTCTTCTAAATATATACAATGAGTACACAAAAGTGGGCTTATACCTTTTATATCAGCTATTGTTCATCCAAGAACACTTTGATGATCTTTCAATACTTTTGTTAATTATTTTTCTTGATTTTTAGATAAATTCGATGATATGACTACAGGATGAATTTCATCTTTTTCTAAGAAAATATATTTTAGATTGGTTGGAAGTGGTTTTAAATCTAGTTTAAAGATTTTGATATTAGATTCTACAGCTTTAGGTAACAAACTTTCACATTTTGGTTTCTCTATATTTTTAGATTAATTATCAGATATAGATTCTAATGTATATAATTCTTTTTCCAGAGAAAACTTTGGGTTAATGACTCAACACAATTTATTTCATGCACTTCATCTTCTTCTCTAGGTTGTTTTGCACTGTTAAAAACATTTAATTCCAATGTCATTTTCCAAATGAAAGTTTCATGATTCCATTTCTACAATTAATCAACACATTTGATGTAGCTTGAAACGGTCAACCTAGAATAATAGGTATGTATGAAGATGCATGAAAAATTGGTTGTGTATCTATTACGATAAAATCTACTGGGAAATAGAATTGATCAACTTGGATGATAACATCTTCCACAATCCCTCGTGTAGTTTTTATTGATCGGTTTGCTAATTGTAGTGTAACACTGGTGGGTTTAGTTCACTTAATCCTACTGAATATGACATTAAATTACAACTGGCTCCAAGATCTAGAAGATCTTCTTCAATTCAAAAATTCCCAATGATACATGAGATTGTTGGATTTCCTGGATCTTTGTACTTAAAAAGATTATTATGTTGTATTATAGTATTGACTTGTTCAGTTAGAAATGCTTTCTTTGGTGCATTTGTTTTTCTTTTTATTGTGCAAAGGTCTTTTCAAAACATTGCATAAGTTGGAACTCGTTTAATAACATCTAACAAAGGAATGTTAATCTTAACTTGTTTAAATAGTTCCATGATCTCAGATTGATCTTTTCAAGATGGAAGTTTCATGAATCTTTGAGGAAAAGGTAATAGAATAGAAAATGGTTGATCTTCCTTTTTTTGAATTTTTAGTTGTTTTTCAATTGAAGGTTCAGGCTCAAGTGGTTCATTAACAGGAATTGACTTTCGTAATTTTTTAGGGATTTTAGGTTTAATAGTTTTATCAATGATTTTACCACTTCTTAACGTTGTGATTGCTTGTACTTGACTTGGAGAAGTTTCAGATAACACATAATTTGCTTGATTTTGACTTTGCGGAGGTTTAGGTTGAGATGAAAATTTTCCCTTATTTGACATACTGAGGGATTAAGTTAATTTAGCTAGATAACTCTTGATATCTTCAATGGTCTGGGAAGTTTGGGCTTTAAAATCATTAAAAGCTTGAGTTATTTGAGTGTTAAAACTCATTTGACTTTGAATAAATTGATTTATAGTATCTTCTAGAGTTCTTAATTGTAGTGGTTGATATGGTTGATATTGTTGTTGATTTTGTGATTGTGGTGGACCTTGTGTTTGATTTGTGGGTTGTGTATTTCTCTAACCAAAATTTGGATGATTCCTCCATCCTGGATTGTAAGTTTCAGAATTTGGGTTGAAATAAGGCTTATTATAAGTTGAAACAGCATTAGATTGCTCAATTAAAACTTCTTTGAATGGAGGTAAAGTTGGACATTCTATGGCAGGATGTCCTAACAACTCACAAATTTCACATATTTTATCAATAGTTGAAACAACAGATACTTGCTTAATTCTTTTCATTTCTAAGGCTTCTAGTTTTCGAGATAAACTAGCCATTTTAGCTCTTAAATCATCATCTTCTTTCAATACATATTTTCCTCTTTCTGATGTAGATGACTTAGTTTCCATTATATTTGAACAAGTTGAGTCCCACGTCTGGGAACTCTTAGAAATAGTATAAAAAAATTGGAATGCTTCTTCAGGATTTTTACTCATGAATTTCCCATGCGCAATCATTTCAACGAATTGATGCATTGCAGAACGGAAAGCATCATAAAAAAAAACAACTAATGTCCAGTTTTCAAAGGCATGATGTGGACAAGCTTGGAGAAGATCTTTAAATGATAAAAAGTTTCACCTTCTTTTACGGAAACATTTATTATTTGACGTCTTAAGGTATTAGTACGATGCACATGAAATTTTTTTTAAAGAACTCAGCTTGCAAAGCTTGCCAATTTGTGATTGAATTAGCTCTTAAAGAGTTAAGCCACTATTTTGCTTTATCTTTCAATGAAAAAGGAAAAATTTTTAATCTAACCATTTCAGTTTTTAGACCATGGAGTTGTGGTAATAACTGTATTGTTCTTGGCTTAATATTAAGATTTGGAGCGTCTGTTGTAAAAGCAAAATATGATGGGACATTAGTTCGGGTTGGATGTAAATATTCTTTTAATGGTCGAATATTTTTTACTACTTCTTGTTCTCTAAGTTGTTCTTCCCTAGGTATGTTTTGAGCCATACTTAATTCAAATAATTCGTGTGTTGATGAAGATCATGAAGACGAAGATGAAGGAAATGACTGATTTACAGACCGTACTAATGAATGAACAGACATAAGTTATCAACGAAAACACACACACACACACACATATATATAATATAAATTAAACAACTTTCTTATTTTATTTAATTTCAAATTACCACAACTCCCCGGCAATGGCGCAAAAAACTTGATTCGCACATTTTCGTGATCTAATATTTATATTATACACCCAAGTAAAAGTGGTCCAATTGTAGTTTTCTCGATTTTAAGTCCAAGTATAGATCCCAGGAAGAGTTTTAATAATTAGGAAACAAAATAAAATAGTGAAGTTGTTGTTTAGAATAAGATAGCATGATATAGCTTGTGATGTGAGCTTAGATTAATAACTAGTCTAGTTAAATGTTTATTTGCAGATAGATTAAGACAATAATAAAAAGTATCCTTCAGTTTAAGGATCCAATATGCGTTATATTGGTCAAGTACTAGAAATGCTATCATACAACAATTGACTTCTATGTTACTAGCAAGTCAACCGGTAGGTCTGATGTATATAAACCATCACACAGCAACTTCTTAGGTTAGCTGGTGGTATCCGTGTTAGTTGATTGATCCAAGTGAACCAGAAGGACAAACCATTTATGAGGAATACTTGAATTATTCAATTGACTCCATGATATTAAGTGCGTACATAATAAACCATAACTCAGCAACTTCTTAGATTAGCTGATGGTATTAAGTTATAACACAACAAATTCTCTTAGGTTAGTTGGTTATAGATGTGTCATTTGACTAATTCGAGTAAACCAGAAGGACAAACCATTCATGAGGAATACTTGAATTATCCAATAGGTCATCTGTGATATATGCCAGTTAAATATCCTCAGCGTTCCAATGGAAGACTAGCCATACCGATAGGAATACCGTAGATATTCGACTGTCAATATTATCATGTATACTAGTTAAGCGATCTTAGTAATCCAAAAGGATAAACCTTTCATGAGAATCAATTAGGTCATTAATCTAATAGTTATATATAGTAGTTAAACAACCCTAATAATCTAGAAGGACAAGCCATTCATGAGGATCATTTATGTTTTGTACCATGCATCAGTAGAACATCCTCAGCATTCTGGTGGAGGACTAACCATACCAATAGGAACGCCATAGATATTTAACCGCCGGGTTAATGATGCATTAATGACATAATTCCAAGCACATCACCAAAATTACGTACATCACTGTATCATGCATAAAGCTTATAATACATAAATAGATAATATATGAATAAAACATCAGCATTTCCAGTAGTTAACCAATATTGTACATATGTTTACTGACTTCATCTGAAATGTGTACACCGAAGTGCAGGCGGTCAAGTTGTAATAATAATCCGATTAATTTCGGAGTCAAATCCACAGGAAACTATGATTAGTGTTTTGAAGTAGCAGTGATAGAGACCAAGTAACTGGAAACCTTGAGAGTTTGAAGTTATGAAATTTCCTGAATAGAATATAAGATTCTTTCTAAGAGTTTTCTTGTTGATAAAAAATAAGATAAACTCAAATATAAACAATCACCCTTTAGTTTGAGGATCAGAACATGTAGTTAATCATCCGGTTTATTATACTTGTGCTTTATAACTCAATTAACTCACATATCAATAACAAGTTAATCTAAAGATAAAGATGAACTATGAGAATTAAACACATGGTTCCGATGCCATTCTAGAAATTTACAAGAATTGTCTGTGCTGAGACTCAACCCGTCTACAAACAAGCAAGTGTTTCTACAAGGCATTCAACCATGTCATTAATGCTCCATTCTTTAGATAACGCACAATAATGGTGAAAATTAAAATGTTGTCATGAAGATCTAGCTGGGGTACTTGCCTTGAACCAACGGGTCTTTTTATGCAAGAGTGATCCGTGACATAGAGAGAACCCACGGTTATACAAAGTACCTTAGCTTTGGTAGATGCATTCAATCATTCAATAAGCAAGTGAAATATAAAGTATTAAAGCATAAAGAAATGCACAAATATAACTTTCAGATAATTTATACATATTTATCACCTCTTACTAAAGAGTGAATGAGGAACTGCTCACTCTTCATGGCTTGGGTAAAGCTAGAAAAGTGAGTGATGCTCCTCTGTCCAAGTAGAGAACTTACAAGGTAAAGTAAAATAAGTGAGGAGCCGATCTTCGATGAAGAATTAGTGAATCACGTTCCACCCTTCATGGCTTTGGTAAAGCTCTAGAAAATGGAAGAGTTTCACTCCTCTAAGAAAGAAGGAAGCTCAAGCAATGGAAGTGAAAGACAGTAAATGAAAGTAGAATAAAGCTAGACACTTTTGGAGGGTTTCCACCACAACCAAAAGATGATCTATCTCCCTTAATACAAGAAAATATAAGACTAAGTCTAAGCCTAAGTATATGAGTGGGAGTCTAAGCCTCCATCTAGCTCTTGACTAGTTCTTGGTGTAGTATAAGCCTTACAAACCAGGTTCTAGTCTTCTACAAGAACTCCCCTTCAAAGGCTTCCCCGAGGGGAGTATTTATAGGCAAGGAGGAGTAATGGTAGACAAGAGAGTGTGAAGGAATAGTGTATGCCTTGAAGGTTAGAGAAGGATTGAAGATTGCAACTAAGTTTTCATTCTTTTCTCTTACTTTTACTTCTTGATTTTCTAAGATATTGTTTAATTTGAGAAGGATGTTTTTCAATTACATTATGAACTAAATTCTTATTAAGATTGCAACGGAACCTGATGTTGAGTTAATTTGATCTACTCTCGTTTCTAGTTCTATTGATCATATGTGAGTTGTTTATCATATTTTGTGCTTAATATATGATTGCGTGGTCAACAATTAATTTTTTCCTAGATGAAATTGGGAGATAAATTCTAGGGATAGATCTGAATATGACGACATGCGTCTGGTTAATTCTTCTTATGATTGAATTGCTGGGTTTGTGTATAGGATAGGAATATACCTATATGCCGTGTGTAACTTTTATGAGAGTTTGAAATTAATGAATCTATTTCAAATTATTTTGCATAGGAATATAGCCATCGGAAGAGGTTTGATAATTTTATCCGTTAAATTCAACCTTTGACTATTAAGTTTAGATATAGTTCTAAATTAGTAATTTCATAGTTTAATTCCAATTATTTAAATAAAATTGAATTGATACAAAGTTAGTACTTGGATATTATTAGCAATAATTCTCCGTAGGAACGATACTCTACTTATCACTTTATTACTTGTTGATCGTGTATACTTGCACGTAAATTGTCAACATCAAATTCGAACAATACACACGATGTCTCAGTAGTTGGTCTTCAATCAATTCAAGTCAACATTTGAACATTCTTGGCTTGGTCCAATCTTTTCCAATTTTGCTCCAGAATATGCTGGTGTTGCATGAAAGTCTAATATTCATTGCCTTAAGTCCCTTGTACAATTTATGCCCTGAAATGTCTTCATTTAAACTTCATCAAAGTATAATTAGTCTTAAAAGGGCATAGTAAATTGCTAATTTTAACTACTAATCACACCCTCTAACCTAAATATTGTTAGTCTCTAATAATACAACAATGGAATGTAAATCTATTTCTAATGCCTTTTTTCGTAGGTCATCCGGTTGCATTTAGTTTGTGCAACAAGCTGTTGAGCCACTAGGTTTACTCTAGTATATGAGTGTTGTCTCGTGAGGGTTTTCAGTGAAGCTACCCACAAACTTCATTCGAACATATTTGTATGTGAGATTGCTGATTAAAGTGAATTAACATCATAGTCATTGGGACTCTCAACTCTCAATCATGACTTATATTCCGCATGCTCCTTTTTCACTAGTACTTACTCTATGCAAAAATTAGCACCCATCACATTGGCATTTAGAATTCTCTGAGTAGTGGGAATGGTCATTCTAGAAACAAGAATTGTTACATAACAAACATTCCACTTTTCCACCTTCCATGGTTAGCTTCGATTTCACAAACCTCTCTTAGAAGTGCCCTCGACAAAAATTTGCTCTAGTTATACTGACTTGTCTCTCAAAGGGCATGTGATCAGAAGATGACTAGTAGAAGAATCAACATGCACATTTAAAAAGGGATTGAATGTTTTTATAAAGTAAACTAATCATGTTCTTGGCATAATCTCATGGAAGAATATCGATGTGAATAAAGATAAACTAGTTAACATACCCCACTTGTAGTCGACAATACACATGCATCAGACTTGAGATCAATTAGGGCTTTGTAAAGGTTGTAATGTGGCCAGAGGTCCGTGGCTAACGAAATGACGTTAATGGTATTCAAAGGCTATCTTTTCCTTATGCAGTGTAGCACATCTCTTTCTTGCTTTTTGCTCTTTTGCCAAGAAATTGTATTTATTTATTTCATTTTTCTCATTTTTCACTTTTTTAGAAATTCCCTGTCTATTTGTCTCTTTTCTTTTTCGGTTGTTTCCACTGATTTTTCTTTTATTGAACAGTAGCCGCCATTGTCATTTCTATTTATCTTACTTTTCTATACCATATTGATTTATGAGAGGGTGTAAGAAAATTAGATAGCAAGGTATGTCAAGTGTATTCTCTTGTGGTTTGGTTATCATATGGGTTTTTAGATTTTTTTTTTTTCATTTGATGGTTCAAGCATGGCTAACTAGGGATATTCTTTTAAAAGAGATGGCTAACGCTCAAAGTCAAATCAAAGATGGCCTAAGATCCTCTCTCAAGTATGTTCACATGTATGTGTCATATGGAAAGGTTCCTTGTAGGATATGTCAATAGCTCACTTTAGTTGCGTCAATCAAAGCAAGGATAATAAGATTATTGACAAAAAATTGGAAGTGAAAGAGCTTACTTTGAGTAAATGTCAATATCCTCTCAAAAGCAACGTAGAGCTCAAAACTTACCATGGTATTCTTTATCATCTCCACTAGTTATGTCTGGTGTTTCAAGGATTGTTGGTTATATAGCAATTCCATTTTTGAGTCTGATCATCTTATATCTCATGAACAATAAATACTAATGTACATTTGACAATCTAAGCATAGAGACAATACCAGTTTTCCAAGAAATGTGGTTTTAAGTCTTGGTTGCTAAGTTAAGGTGTCAAACCGATCATATGCTTAGTCATTTTAACAAGAAACCTTAGAATCCACATCCATTTCATCATTCATTAACAAGAATTACTGAAGTGCTAATTCTACACAAGCATTTAAACAGATAAAAATGATAAACTAAATCATTCATTTCATAAACTATGATCTTTTACATCAACATCAACATCTAAGATTCAATTCATCATCAAAGAAGAAACAAACACAAAGACTTCAAATATCCACAACAAAATACCAAAGAAGAAACTTACATCCACAAAGAAGAAGCAATATCACACAAGAAGAAACAAACATCCATAACAAACTACAATCAAGAGTAGAAATCCCTCTCCTAATCTCGTCCATTTCACTCTTCCCTGGATCCACCATCTCCACCAGGTACACCATGTCTACCCCTCAGAAGGCAAAGGATTTCATCTTGCTTAGCTTAAATGCTAAGCATGATGTCTTGTAGAGAGCGCGGGGCATTGGTGCTAGAACTGGGGCCTGCCTCCTAGGGCTGCTCTCTCTCTTCCTCTATTTCTCTCTCCTCCTCTCAGTCGAGCTTGTCGTATACTTCGTCCACTCCTTAGGTAGGGGCACCTATTTTCTTCCTGCCAGGTTGCAACTATGACCATGGCTCCTTCGGAAGGATGCCTTGTTCAGTGGCCCCATTGGTTTTTGGATTTTCATTTCAGGCCTTACCCTAACCCCATGATCTTTGCACATCTCTGTGACTAGGGTGCCAAACCAGAGGGAGTTTCTTTTCACGTCACAACCTTTCTTCATTTCTGTCAAAATGAGGGAGGGGTGATCGATATTGTGGCCTTTCCCAAATGTATACAATAGAAGGGCAATGTCGGGAAAGATTTCATCCTTTCGTCTGATCGGGGCAAAGTTTGACACCACAATCAAATTTACCATTTTATATTTGTCTGTGAGCTCTCCTTGTCGGAGAAATCTCTGCCCCATCCAAGAAACACCAGTTATCCCCGTTAGCTCGGTGCCCACAATGTTCAATGCCATGTTTTTTTTGGGGGGTAGGTGGGGTTTTGCACCCGAGGCATTTCTTGCCTCACCTCCCTAATATATTCCTCAGACACATCAATGTGTGGCCCCCTTACATACATTTGAATTGCCTCGTTGATGATCTCGGCATTGGAGTATAACTCCCACACCAAGTCAACAAAGACTTCTTCCCCGTTCCATACATACAACTCCCAACCTCTCCTCTCCATATCCGCAAGCAAACCTAACTTAAAAAAATCACTCAACACCACATCACGCTCACAGACTACAGCATGGTTTTGGTAGAAGTTCTCATACCTGTCCACCTTGAGGGCCGTGGGGAAGCAAGTTTTGTCGTACCCATGTGTAATGGGTGGCCTCCCTTCCTTTAATTTAATGATCTCCTCCATGAAATTAGGCTCTTGGTTTGTTGGGTTGCGCCTAGTAGGCAGTTTGACCCTTGGAGGCATTGTGTTTTGATTTTGAGGTGGTGAGGGCTTGAAAATTTTGATTTTCTTGTGGGAATGATGATAGATGATTTGGGATGGCCTTGGGATGGTTGTTTTTGGGTGAAATTTGAAAATGAGAGGTGCTTTGAGGTCTGGGTAATGAAAAATTGCCCTAGGGTTTGGAGGTTTTTGAAGGGTTTTGGGAGTTTTAGGAAGGGGAAGACGATGTACGCTTTTATAGCCTGAGAAGTATTGTTCGAACGTGGGTAAAGTTTGAACGTGTCTTGAAGGATTTTAAACAGAACGTGAGTGGCATTCAAACGTGGTGAGCTCCTAGTGGTTTTGAGTTCTGTTAGAGACCAAAGTACTGTAAGCTCTTCTCATTCGAACGGTCTATTGGCGTTCGAACATTGAGAGCTCCCAATACTTTTTTGTTTCCTTTAGAGGCTTCATCAGAAGTGTGAAACCAGGAAAAAATTTGAATTTTTTTTTCCTTTTCTAAAAAAGGGCAAAATTATAATTTGTCATCCTAATGCGAATTTAAAATACATATTTATATAGAGCTCGGATGGGACAACGGACCTCACCGTTGGATTTGCATCACAAAATCTAGTTGTCTTGTCAATTTTTGTCAAATTCTGATATAGTCGAATTTTTCAAATTTTTTTAGGCGACGGGCATCCGGTGACCCCCAAAAAAAGAAATTTCTATAAAAATTTTGAAAGTTAAAAAATATTTTAAATAAATTTCATATAAAATATTTTGAGCTTAAACTGCTATGAAATTTAATCATTTCGGGACGAAAACGGACCAGAACAATGGGGGACACATGGCGCAACTCGGCCCAAGCCTTGAAAATTATAAATAGGGTTAAATATCAGATATTCAACTGGTTTCAGATGCTGGAGAGAAAGAGAGAGAGAAAAAAAGGGAAAAATCTAATTTTCTCTCTACAATTCAAGAAGATCCGTCGGTCGGAATCGCTCAAGCCAAGAATCAAAGTTGATCTACACGACAAGAGCTACGCGTGCG
Source organism: Ilex paraguariensis (assembly GCA_963454935.2). Taxonomy (NCBI): domain Eukaryota; kingdom Viridiplantae; phylum Streptophyta; class Magnoliopsida; order Aquifoliales; family Aquifoliaceae; genus Ilex; species Ilex paraguariensis. The sequence goes on along the minus strand of CAUOFW020000826.1, from coordinate 36,634 downwards.
TACCAAGAACAAAGATTTTCATCGAAAATCAAAAGGCGAGATTTTGGATAAATCAAAATCTTGAGCTTTGGGGGTGTTCTTGGAGGATCTAGTATGTATTCTACACTTCTATTGAGGTAGGGTTCTTTCTACTTTGGTTTTACTCCTACCTTAAGGGGCTGTTTTTGGTGGCTGAAATATGACTGTTATGTGGTTGTTTTGTTGCTGAAATACGGATGTCTTATGACTGTTTATGGGTTGTCCAAATGGACTATTTTTGGACATGTTTTAATGGGTGAAATTGGTTTATATGTGGGCTATTTTTGGGACAGTTATGGGGTTGTTTACGGACAGTTTTTATGGCCTGCTAAGGGCTGTTTTTATGGCCTAATATGGACTGAAATTGTGACTATTTTTAGGCCATTCATAGACTGTTTTAGGACATTCATGGGCTATTTTTAGGGTCATTCCATGGGCAATTTTTAGGCCATTCATGGACTGTTTTTAGGGCCATTTCATGGACTATTTTTAGGGCCATTCCATGGGCAATTTTTAGGCCATTCACGGACTATTTTTAGGAAATTCATGGACTGTTTTTAGGGCCATTCAATGGGCAATTTTTAGGCCATTCATGGACTATTTTTAAGACCATTTTTAGGGCCATTTTATGGACTATTTCAGGCCACTTTACGGACTGTTTTGTGCGCCAATTAGGGGCTGTTATGTGGGTTGTTATGCGGGCTAGTACATGGGTTGTTGTGTGCTATAATTTACCTTTGTGATTAAGTGTGTTATTGACATAAAGATAGTGATAACATGCTTGGAATTGTTTTATAAAAAAGTGTCAATGTATATGCATGCATGTGTTATATTGACATTGTGACAAATTTGGCATCTATATGTTTAGAACATAACTTACCATGGATATGTTAAGATTGTTCATATGTCATTCATAGCATATTGAACATTGTAGCGTAGTGCATAGAGGCATCCCATTCATGGGCTTAGGCATGAGTATGGGTGTGCGCGTGTGTGATTTGGGCATGGTTCATTCAAGCATCATTCTTGGTGATTGAAGGGTGGGCTCAGAAAAGTGGGATTAAATGTCTTACTGGGTCGCATGGTGACATGTATACGAAAACTTGTGTCGGGTATAGCAAGTAGGGCTAGACACTCTCTCGGGTGAACAACCCGGCCACTTGGTTCATACACTTACCAGCGGTGAAATTCCAGAAAAGTGTAACGGCGTACGGAGCCGGTGGTGCGATTCCTGAATCCGATACCCAATAAAGGCACATGATTTTGATATATAAATTATTCATTTGATGGGAAACATCCAAGAATGAAATGGTTTTATAACATATGGTTGATTTCAAAATGATCTTTGGATGTGTTTCATCAAAGACATTGTTTTACACATATGCGTTGCATTGTGTTGTGGGAGATGGTGAGGACTCGAGTTAAAATTGCATGAGTGAGTTCCATCTCATTTCATTGCATGGCATGGTGAATTCCAATATAGAGTTGCATATTCTTACTTGTAATGTTGATGTGAATATGAACTGTCAAATGTGAACATTGCATGTGCACTTAGGTGGGGGGTAGCCCTTGTAGGATATACTCTACTGGGCGTTGGGTCACCCTATACGGGAAACATTTCAGGTACGGGTCATACGCCGAGGGACAACACTCACTCAGGCACTTCAGGAGGAAGAAAAGCCGACTTGTGGCTTTTAATCCATTTCTTTTGTAAAATTAGACTTGTAATTAAATTTTGGCATGTAATGTGTAAAGGAATTGTAATAGAGTCTATATGGACAGTTTTAATATAGTCTTGCATGTTTGTATGAGTGTGGATAATTGGACCCGGTGTGGTCATTGTTGAATATTGGACCTCAGATGGGTCTTGTTGTTATAATGCACAGGTTGTGTTTTGAGTAGAGTTCTCCTTACAAAGGAGACTTTGCCCAAATTTTTAATAAAGAATGGACCTCGGTAAATGGTGCACAATGTTGAGATATCGAGTTACTCGGTATCCATGGGCATTTCGCAGGTTGATGGGTAATCAACGGACCATCGAATTTTGGGGTGTCACAAGAAGTCAAGTATTGCAAGTAGGTGACGTTCGAATGTTCAATCAAAAATAAAAAAAAATTCTGCACTACACTATACGCAATCACAGAGATTTATAAACACAATTCTGAACCAAAAATTCATGGTGTCTCAGGATAAGTCCCTACCCACGCTTCAGGTTGGTATTCTAGGACACTCCTTACTCGGCCCATATTTTCATTTCACTCAAAAGAGTTTGTACAAAAAGATTTTTTCGCTTTTTACTAAAAATTCAGACCCTTGGCTTTCATCCCAACAAAACACAGTTTTCCACAGAGAATAGTCTAATCCGAGTCTCCCTTCGTATCCATGTAGTTTGAACAACCAGTGAATCTCCCAATGTCCTCTCTCACAAATTGGTTAAGCAAAGTACTAGAATAGCATGACGTCTCAGGATAATTCTTACTTAGCTTATTCACTATCCAGTCTAATCGAACGAGTGCACGACCAGAAATTGGTTTAGAACATTGATTGTATCTTTTTTCATGAAAGACTTTGCTAGAATGTTTACAACACATATCCTTTTGGCACGACGGCGTTTAGTAAAAGTGCTTCTACCATAGAGGGGTTTTGCTTGTTCTTCTCAGATCTTATTCTTTATTACCAGTCTTACTTTTCTCATGATCATAACATTCACATCAGATGGAAAAGTGCACAAAACTCCCAGACTAAACCAACAAATTTTAACATTCATGCTTTCTATGCTTTAAGATTCACTATCTGGTTCTTTAATGTCTGCCAGTCACAAATGACGATTAAAGTTGACTCACAGACGTAATCATTAATTTATACAAAATACAAGGCAAGGTACACAATATGATCAGAAATAGCAATACCAACATCAAAAACAAAAAAATTTACGGGCAAAAAATATGAACTGTAATTCTTACCCCCAACCTAAACTGAACATTGTCCCCAATGTTTTGAATTTACCGATATGTTGAGCTTGGAGATGAGGTTGAAAGGTAGAGATCTTGTTCATCTGCCGAAACCTACAAGGAAAACACACAAATTAATCTTTTCTACACATATCTAGGTTTTCGCTAGGATGAAAACCCTTGATTGTAAGTGCAGATAGAAGAAGAAGAAGAGCCATGCATAAATAGAGTAAACAAATGCAGATCATGAGATAAAAGACTAGGTCTTCGGGAATATGGTCATGGAACTATTGGGAGTTGGGTCCTGTTTATAGAAGGTCGCGAACAGTGAAGAAGAAGAAGAAGAAAAAGAAAGAAGAAGGAAAAAGAAAGAAAAAGGGAAAGGCGGTGGGGAAAAAGAAAATGGGGTTGGGGGCCTTATAAAGGTGTTCCCGTGGGTTGGGTATGATTGTGTTTTTTCTGACCCAACCCCTTTTTGTGTCGATAGGCGCAAATCTCAGAGAAATATTCTGGATGCATTAAAAGAATGGTCTCAACATTTTTCAGAAAGTTCTCCAAAAATGGTTTCAACCGCTGACCATTAACAATAAAGATATTACCGTTCGATGGGTTTCCCACTTCTACTACTCTGTGTCCAAACACCTTTCTGACAATATAAGGCCTTGTCTATTTTGATCTTAACTTACCAGGAATGTGGCAGAGTCTTTGAATTAAACAACAGGACTTTTTGAGAAGGTTCAAAAGACTTCCGCACAATGTTCTTGTCATGAAAAAATTTCATCCTAGATTTCGTAATTTTAGCATTCTCCTATGCTTAATTTCTCAATTTCGCTATTGTTGATTTGCAGTTTTCTTGAAAGTCAAGCCTTGTCCAGGTCATAGTTCATTGCTTTATTGGCCCAGTATGCCCTATGTTCCAGTTCGACAGGTAGGTGACAAGGCTTGCCATAAACTAATCGATAAGGAGACATGCCCAAAATTGTTTTAAATGCAGTGCGATATGCCCATAATGTATCAGTTAGTCTTGATGACCAATCTTTGCAGTCTGGATTTACCATTTTTTCTAAAATTAATTTGATCTCCCGATTAGCCAATTCAGCCAGTCCACTAATCCGTGGATGATAAGGGGTTGCAATTTTGTGAAAATCAAATATTTATTTATCAAATTCCAGAAAGGACGACTACAAAAATGAGCACCCCTATGACTTATGATTGATTTCAGAATTCTAAACCGGGACAAAATATTTTCTTTTAAAAATTTGATCACCATTTGGTGATCATTATTTCGGCATGGAATTGCCTTAACCCATTTGGATACATAGTTTACAGGTATCAAAAATGGAGTTTAAGGGCATCATGTTTCTTTTTGAAATGCTTCCGAACCTTTGTCATTTATCACAAATTAAACAAAAGGCACAGACATCTTTGAAAAGTGTGGGCCAGTAAAATCCACACTGCAAGATTTTTGCAACGGTTTTTTTTGAAGAGAAGTGGCCACCACATGCTTCAAAATGACAAAATGATATTACATGTCTGCTTTCATGAGCGGGGATGCAACGTCTTATGATCTAATCCCTACAGTACTTGAATACATATGGATAACCCAAAAGAAGTTGCAAACCTCTCTCAGAAATTTCTCTCTGTCCATTATTGTAAAGGATGGATGAAGCGTACCTGTAGAAAGAAAGTTAGCAATATCAGCGTACTATGGTGTCTCCTCGATGGTGAATGGTTGTTCATCAGGGAAGTTTTCATTGATTGGTACTCTATCCTCCTGAAAGTCATATTTTAATCTGGACAGATGATCTGCCACCACATTCTCAATGCCCTTCTTGTCTTTAATGACTAGATCAAACTTTTGGAATAAGAGTATCCATCTTAAGAGCCATGGCTTGGTGTCCTTCTTTGTGAGCAAAAATTTAAGTGCTGCATGGTCAGTAAATATAAAAACAGAAGAACCAACGAGATAAGAACGAAATATCTCTAAAGCGAAAACTACATCAAGCAATTCTTTTTCAGTGGTGGAGTAATTCATTTGAGCTTCATGTAAAGTCTTGCTTGCATAGTAAATCACATATGGTTTCTTATCTTTTCGTTGCCCCAACACAGCACCTACAACATAATCACTGGCATCACACATTAGTTTAAAAGGTAGGGTCCAGTTAGGGGGTTGCATGATTGGGGTAGAAATTGACATGCCTTTAAGTTTGTTAAAAGCTATATGGCATGCTTCACTCCACACAAAATTTATGTCCTGACTTTGGAGATGACACATGAGTTTAGCTATGGTACTAAAATCTTTTATGAATCTCCTGTAAAACCTTGCATGTCCTAGAAATGATCAGACATCCTTTATAGTCTTTGGAGCATGTAGGTTTCCAATTAGGTCTATTTTTGCCTTGTCTACTTTCATGCCTTCAGACGACACATTGTGACTTAAGACAATACCTTGTGTTACCATGAAATGACATTTCTCCCAATTAAGTACCAGATTGGCTTCCTGACATCTTACCAATACCTTCTCTAGGTTGGCCAAACATAAATCAAACGAGTCACTATAGACAGAGAAGTCATCCATGAATACTTCCAAAAATTTCTCGGCCATGTCACTAAACAAGCTCCACATGCATCTTTGGAATGTTGTAGGAGCATTACAAAGTCCGAATGATATCCTTTTGAATGCAAAAGTGCGAAAGGGGCATGTGAATGTGGTTTTCTCCTGATCATTGAGTGCTATCTCAATTTGATTATACCTGAAATACCCATCCAGGAAACATTAAAATTCATGGCCTGTAATTCTCTCTAGAACCTAGTCAAGAAAGGGAAGAGGAAAATGGTCCTTCTTAGTCACCAACTTAAGTTTTCGATAGTCAATGCACATCCGTCATCCTGTGATGACTCTAGTTGGTACTAGTTCATTGACTTCATTTTTTACCATTGTGACCCTAGACTTCTTAGGCACAACTTGGGTTGGACTAACCCATTTGCTATCAGAGATGGGAAAGATTATCCCTACATCTAAGAGCTTAAGCACTTCCATTCTCACAACTTCCTTCATGTGAGGGTTCAGTCGTCGCTGCATTTGATGAGAGGGTTTTAAATACTCTTCCAGGTATATAGCATAATTAAAAATTAACGACCTTATACCTTTCAAGTCAAGGATGGTCCATCCAATGGTGCTTTTATGGCTTTTAAGAACTTCAATCAGTTTAGACTCTTGCAATTCTGTGAGCTTAGATGAAATTACCACTAGGTATGACTTATCTTCTCCTAGGAATGCATATTTGAGTTTAGATGGGAGAGGTTTCAATTCAGGCTTTGGTGGCCTGACACTTGATGTGAGTGGCTTTGTGCCACTTGGTGAAAGTTCCTCGAATTTGGGGGCCCATATCTCAACAGCATGAGTGGGGTAATTCTTTGGATCATCATCTGTTGTCTTGGATGTGATGGATTCTGAAAGAGAAGATTCAGTGGGGTTTTCATAGAATGTGTTATTCAGATGGTCCTGAACCAGCAACTCAATAAAATTTATTTCACTTTCTTCTTTGTCCTCTCCTCGGTGTTTGGCAACATTGAAAATATTTAGCTCAAAATTCATATTCCCAAAGTTCAATTTCATGACCCCATTCCTACAATTAATTAGTGCATATGAAGTTGGTAGGAAGGGTCGACCAAGAATGACGGGAATTGGATTCCCTAAATGCTTTGCTGGCTGGGTATCTAGCACAATGAAGTTAACAGGGAAGACAAAGTTATCCACTTGGATAAGTACATCTTCAACAATGCCCCTAGGGACTTTGAAAGATCTGTCTGCCAACTAGAATGTAACACTGGTGGGTTTGAGTTCTCCCAGCCCCAACTACTGGTAAACAGAAAATGGGAGCAAATTGACACTTACTCCAAGGTCTAACAGTGTTTGTTCAATTTTAAAGTTTCCAATGACACATGACATAGTTGGACACCTAGGGCCTTTTTATTTTGGAGGGGTTTTTTGTTGAAGCAAGACACTGGCATGTTCGGTCAAGAAAGCTCTTTTTTGGACATTCTAGCTTCTCTTGACTGTGCACAAGTCTTTTAGAAACTTGGCGTAAGACAGAACCTATTTGATTGCATCCAGTTGCCCATCTCATGTGTGGTCATGGATTGTGTCAACTTTTGAATGTGGCTTTTAAGGTCCTTGAAAGATTGAGTGGTCTGGGTTTTGAAATCAGTAAAAGCCTGAGTGGAACTATTGTTATAGTTCATTTGGTTGTGCATAAACTGATTCAGGGTATCTTCAAGACTCCTCTTTTGTGGTGGTTGGTATGGTTGATATGAGGGAGGTACTTGAGGTGGTGAGTGTGAACCTTGTTGTTGGTTCATGTGAGTTGGTTTTGTGTTTCTCTAACTAAAATTTGGGTGGTTCTGCCACCCTGGATTGTATGCTTTCAGAGTATGGGTTGGAGTAAGGCTTGTCGAAGTTGAAAATGACATTTGTTTGTTCCAACAAAACCTCTTTGAATGCCGGAATGGTTGGACACTCCCTAGTAGGGTGTCCTGTTAGCGCAGAAATCTCACACACTTGTTTTGTGGGAGGGCCAACATCAACTGGATGAACCTTTTTCATCTCTAAAGCTTCAAATTTTTGAGATAGGGTGGACATTTTTGCTCTTAGGTCATCATCTCTCAAGACATACTTATCTCTTTGGGAAGTAGATGGTTTGGTTTCAACAATGGTAGGGGAGGCTGAGTCCCACATCTGAGAACTATCAAATATTGTGTCAAAAAAATTGAATGCCTCCTCCGTACTCTTGCTCAGAAACTATCCTTGAGCCATCATTTTGACAAACTGATGTAGTGTAGTGGGCAAGGAGTCATAGAAAAATCCTAGCAAAGTCTAATTCTCAAAAGCATGGTGCGGTCACGACTGGAGTAGATCCTTGAATCTCTCCCAACTTTGGTAAAAGGTTTCTCCTTCTTTGACCAAAAAATTCATGATTTGCCTTTTCATTGCATTAGTGCAGTGTAGAGGGAAAAAATTTCTAAAAAATTTATTTTGTAGTGCCTATCAGTCAGGTATTGAAATAGCTTTTAAAGAATTTAGTCATTGTTTAACTTTATCATGTGCAGATATGGGTTTTCTGTTTCGAGTCCATAGAATTGAGGGAGTAGTTGAACTGTCCCCGTCTTTACAGTTAAGGGGGGTGAATCTTCAGGAAAGATAAAACAAGAGGAGACATTATTTCTTGTGGGATTTTAAGTAATCTTGTAGAGTTCGAATGTTAGGCACTTCTCCCTCTCTCACAGGAACCTCTCCTCGTCCCTCATCATTTGCCATTCTACTTTCACAAGAGTCTGCTACTGATCTAGGTGAAGGTGGTTCTGGTTGATTCATAGACTCATAAGATTTTGTCGGCAAATTTTGATAGTGAGGAACGTCCTCAGACATAAAACAAAATTAAAACAAATTTATACATAGTGAAGGAAATATTTATACAAAAAGAGAGGTCTTTTTACTTTTTACCTTAAAACACCTTTTATGGTTCTCCGGCAGCGGCGCCAAAAACTTGACTTGATCCAAAATGTGTACACCCAAATGCAGGTAGTCAAGTTGTAGTAATAATCCGGTTAAGTCTGAAGTTGAATCCACAGGGAACTATAATTAGTGTTTTGAAGTAGCAGTGATAGAGACCAAGTAACTGGAAACCTTTAGAATTTGAAGTTATAGGATTTCCTGAATATAACATAAGATGCTTTCCAAGAGTTTTCTAGACAAAATATAAGATAAATTCAAATGTAAACAATCATCTTTTAGTTCTAGGATCAGAACATATAGTTAATCATCCGGTTTATTATACTTGTGCTTTATAACTCAATTAACTCCCGTGTCAACAGCAAGTTAATCGGAAGATAAAGATGGACTGTGAGAATTAAGCACATGGTTCCGATGTCTTTCTAGAAGTTTACAAGAATTGTCTATGCCAAGACTCAACTTATCTATAAACAAGCAAGTGTTTCTACAAGGCATCCAACCATAGCATTAATGTTCCATTCTGTAGATAAAGCACAATAATGGTGAAGATTGAAATGTTGTCATGAAGATCTAGTCGGGGTACTTGCCTTGAACCAACGGGTCTTTCTATGCAAGAGTCATTCGTGACATAAAGAGAACCCATGGTTATACGAAGTACCTTAGCTTTGCTAGATGCATTCAATCATTCAATAAGAAAGTGAAATATAAAGCATTCACGCATAAAGGAAATGTACAAATATAACTTCCATATAATTTATACATATTCATCACCTCTTACTAAAGAGTGAATGAGGAACTACTCACTCTTCATAGCTTGGATAAAGCAAGAAAAGTGAGTGATGCTCATCCCTCCAAGTAGAGAACTTACAAGGTAAAGTACAATAAGCGAGGAGCTGATATTTGATGAAGAATAAGTGAATCACGTTCCACCATTCACGATTTTAGTAAAGCTCTAGAAAAGTGAAAAAATTTCACTCCTCTAAGAAAGAAGGAAGCTCAAGCAATGGAACTGAAAGACAGTAAATGAAAGTAGAAGAAAGCTAGACACTTTTGGACGGTTTCCAACACAACCAAAAGATGATCTATTTCCCTTAATACAAGTAAATATAAGACTAAGTCTAAGATTAAGTATAAGAGTGGGAGTCTTAGCCTCCATCTAGCTCTTGACTAGTTCTTGGTGCAGTCTAAGCCTTACAAACCAAGTTCTAGTCTTCTACAAGACCTCCCCTTCAAAGGCTCCCCCAAGGGGAGTATTTATAGGCAAGGAGGAGTGGGGGGGGGGGGGGGGAGAAAAGAGAGTGTGAAAGAATAGTGTATGCCGCCCAAGTCCAAGTGAAAGCCAACTACTCTACAGCTTGCCTGTGAAGAACGTTCAAATGTGATCTAACGTTCGAACGTTGTCTCTGTTTTTGATTTATAGGCATTCAAACATTGTTTGGCATTCGAACGTTGTCTCCTGTCTTTGCTTTATAGGAGTTAGGACGCCAGATGGGGCCTGAACTTCTCACATAAGTAGCCTGTGGTCTTCTGTGAAAACTTATTTCCATACTCCACGCACATTTTGGTACTTTGCACTCAGCAGTCTGGTCTTCAATCAACTCAAGTGGATGCTCGAATGTGAGTTGGCGTTCGAACGTGGTACTTAAGTACCTCAGGGTCTTCCTTCTTGGCTGCAACATGCCATGTCTCAACAGTCTGGTCTTCAATCAATTCAAGTTGACGTTCGAACATGAGTTGGCGTTCGAATGTTCTTGCTTGGTCCAATCTTTTCCAATTTTGCTCCGGAATATCCTGGTGTTGCATGAAAGTCTAATATTCATTGCCTTTAGGCTTTTGTACAATTTGTACCCTGAAATGTCATCATTTAAACTTCATCAAACTATAATTACTTTTAAAAGGGCATAGTAAATTGCTAATTTTAACTACTAATCAGTTTCCTCTCACTAGAGGATATAAGTAACTACTCACGCCCTATTGCTACACACAAGCAAGGAGTGCGGGTAGTTTTCATTTCAACTGAAATTAAAATATAGAATTTAAAACATCTTTCACAAGGAACAACCGAAACACAACCACCCTTATTATCATGAGGACAAAAAAGGTGGCGGTAGTTCAATTATCCGAATAGAAAGATACAACAGAAATGTAAAAATACAGAGCTTCAGTTGAAGTGTATGACGAACCAGATTGGATTGTAATTTCTCTTTCTTTCTTTCTTTTTCTCTTTTTTTTTCTTTCCTTGGAATTCTCCCCCTGGAGCTCTCTCTATGCCTCGGTCATGTTTTGAAGTAGGCCATGCATGCCTATTTATAGAAGGAAGGAAACAGAAGGTGGAGGATTTACATGAGTCGACTTTGGACCACCGTCTGGACTCCCCTCCATCGTCCGAACGGTCTTGCTTTGTTGGATGTTGATCTTGTTATGTACTGACTCTTCCTTGGTAGATTTATACTTTGGTCCTTTGTTCTTTCAAGCTTTGATGCATTGTTATTCGTATTTTTCGGCAATTCCGTATTGATCCCTGAAATTTTAAACATAACACAATTAAAACCCTATTTTATGCACAAACCCTAATTGACTCTAATTGATAGTTTTAAGTTATTTTATCATACCAATTTGACTTATTTACCTATTCTAATTTATATATAATTAGGGTTAATCATGAGCAATATGTTATTTAGCTCCATGCTTGGAGAATAGGGGAATATTGATCAAGTTTTTGATATTTGATTGAATTAAGAATGGCCTTGTTATTTTCATGTGTGTCTTATGTTGTGGATGTTCATTTTGGTAGTTGAAAGTAGAAATCCATGCCTTATTTATTGAATGCATCAAAGTTTTAAATCATGTCTCAATTTCGGTAATAACCTGGGGCATGATGGTTCGAATTTTGGTATTTAAATGTAGAGCATGTTGTGGTTGGAGGAGAGGTCAATTCATGTGGTGTTTTAATGGGTAGGTCTTGATATGAAGAGGAGTGGGAGTGTCTTGGATAGTAGTGGTTCATTTTGCAACTAAGGCAAAACCTACCGATAGGTTTTGGCCACTGGTTTTGCACCTACTACCAAGCCTATCGATATTTTTTGCTCACTGAAGTAAAACCTACCGTTAGGTTTCCATCGACCTACTGGTAGGTTTTACCCAGAATGCTAAAATTAGGGCTTTTTAATTGAATTTTTTTGGAGGAACTCTTCATTTTCCTCCTTAATCACGAACCCTGTATCATTTCCCTCCAAAGCCTCCAAATCCATAACCTACCGCACAAATATCTCAATCCCGAACCCTAGGGCTTTAGTGAAAATTTGAAGGTTTCATCTTCCAATACCCTAGGTTGTCCGAAAATCTATAAGCCCTAAATTCCTTCATCTTTGCAAAACTCTTAAAATCTTGAAAATGGCTCATCATGTAGTGATTCTCCTTGAGGTTAGGCACCTAGTTGAGGCTCTCATTTTAGCTCTTTTCTCACTACTCACTCTTGGGGCACTATTGCTTTGCATAGCCCAAATGAAGCGAACCGAGCCCGACTCTCCACAGCACGAGGGAAGAGATTTCGGCTTAGAGTTAGCCGAAATTATGAATAATGTTGAATTTTTGATGTTACAGGTAATTATAGCTTAAATGATGAATTTTAGAACCTTGAAACTAAGTGTGGAGGAGTGGTGAAGAGATGAACACATTACATGAGGATTTGGAGGCTTAAAAGTGAAAGAAATCAAGGAGGTATTGGTGTTTGGTAACATAGGCATCAACAGCCACACCATTTTGTAGCACTACCTCGATTTTCCTCATTTTGGACCATGCTCCACTTCGAAATTGAAAAAGAGCAACACTTGAAAGTTGTAGATCTGGAGGTCTTCTATATTGTGTCAAAAGGCAGCTTAATTGTACAGTTGGAGCAGAAGTTATAATGATTATACAAAACCTGGTCTGGAGCAGAAGTGTACCGGTACGCATACCAGTACGCTGAGGCAACTGGAGTTCGGGGTACCGATACGCAAACCGGTACGGTCTGCTGAAATAGGCCAAAATGCCTATTTTTCATGCTCCACTTGCTTAGGGGTCCCACCATTGATTCTCCCACTTGCCCCCTAACTTCCCTTACACATTTACATGCCTCCTACACCCTTGTTGAAGACTTTGAAGGCCATTGCATATATGAGGATGGGAGAGCAAGGGGTAACCAGAAGAGTTGTTGGCTAAGGTCTTCCTAGCCTATCAAAAGCCATCAAACTCACCTCCCATTGATGGGAGGCCTGCACACACCTAGGGGGACCCTCCATGGATGAAAATGCAAGGCTCTTCACCATATATTCAGCATTCAACAAAGATTTTGGTCTGGCTACCCAAGCTTAGAAAATCCCAAGGAAGAAGATGATGAATAGTGTAATAGAGAAATTTATGTTTTTGCATTTTCTTCACCCATTTCATTGTTGTAAGTTGTAGTTCTCTTGTAATCTTTATTTCTTGTATCCTACTCTCTTTTATTTCAAGTTTAATTCCATGTTCTTGCACTCCAATATTTACAGCTGGGTTTCAATTCTCTTCTCTGCAACTTTTCCATTTTAGTATTAAATTAACTTCTCTTTGCAGTTTACCATTTCCTAGCATTAATACAAGTTCTAATTTTCATTTTCATCACATTTTCATTTCTATTTCCTTTACTTGTTTCTTCACATTATAAATGCTGTTACTTTAAACATAAATAGCTAGAGCTCTAAGTTGGCTAATCCAAGAGAGAACTCCTCTTGGCTATTCCATTTAAACTAATTTTATTTCCTCCTCTTGGTGTACGATGGTTCGGTTTGACTAGGTTGAGGGTGGATGAGATGGTGACCCTTTGATATTTCATAGGCCTAGTCATAGTTTATGCTTAGATACTCATTCCATCTCATCCCTAGCTTCCCACGAATCAATCCTTCATCTATGCACCATCGGAGGAAGGTTTCGAGTTGAATTGGCCCTCCCATTGGAATGACCTCTTTCAATTAGCCAACACTTGTTTTCCATTTCATTTTCATTCACCAAAACTCCAATCACCAAAACACAAACAAAAGATTTTACACTTTCCCCTTTTTACCAAAATCACCTTCAATAGAATTCCCTTCCTTCCCTGAGGAGAAGAACTTGGAATACTTAATTCCAAGCAAAACAATGACACACAAAATAATTCTAGCACTTGGGGAGCACTTTTGTTCACATACGCATTTCATTCCACACACATATTTTGTTCATTTCATTCCATTTCATCCACCATTCCGTTGCCCCATCTCTTGCATAATTCCGAGGGAGAGTGACACTCTCTTATACACATAAGCCATAGACACATTGAGGGATGATGTTTAGAGGTTAGGAATTTGCAATGAAATAAATCAAACATTTTTGGCGCCATTGTCGGGGAAAGTTAAGCGTCGAGTTCAAAGGTGATTTTCGGACGGCATAGGTAAGTCTCGTGATTTTCATCATAGGCCAAGGTATGTCATCTAACTTGTATATATTTTTGTTGTAGTTTGTGTTTTGTAATATGTTTCATAATTTTATGAAAATGTATCAAATGCCAAAACTTTTGAAAATGTGTGTGAGATTTGTGATGAGTATGGGCACATCACTAGTGAGTGCCCAGTAAATACCCCTTATTTTGAAAACATTTGCGAGATTTGTGGTGAGTATGGACACATCACTAGTGAGTGCCCAATAAATGCCCTTATTTTGAAAATGTTTACGAGATTTGTGGTGAGTACGGACACATGACTAGTGAGTGCCCAATAAATTATTAGGTTCATGACTTCACATGCGAATGTTCAAATTCAAATTTAGCCTCCGAAAATTTTTACCCCGACCACTATGTTACACCGAGTTATCTGAGTTATGGTTGGGAGAATGAATTTTATAATTTTTCATCCAATCTCACACCACCAAATGAATTTTGCCACTATTCAACATATGGGAACTCAACCGAAGTAGAATTGAAAAATATTTTGTGCTATTTTATGCAATACCAAATGGAATTCAATGCCCAAATAACGAACTTTTTGAAATTAGAGATGGACTTAATACATTGACTAATGCTATAATTTATGTACATGAAGAACAACATCTTGAGCATAGTCAATGTATTGAGGATAATCATCTCAATGAAATGCATATTGATGTTGAATCTCCCACCACTCTAGATTGTGAAAATTTTGATTAAGTTATTATCTCACATGAGGCTAATGAGCCCAAGGTCATTTTGCCATCTTTGAGTGGTTTTGATAATCACATTTCCCTACTTGGGGAGGGCATTGAAATGGAGTTAAGTGTAGAAACTTTTGAAGAGAAATTGTATACTCCATTGTTGGAATTGAATAAACTTGTCTATACCTTGGTTTGGTTGAGAATTTTGAGTCAACATCCTTTCTATGTTTGGATTGATGGTTTAAGAAGGGCATTTATACAACAAAAAAAATTTAAAATCAAAAAATTCAATAGGCGAAAGCTCATATTTGAATTGGAGCCGGATTGACATGTGCCATTTTTGTTTTATTTTCATGTACATAGTAGTTAGACTTATTTTATTGTTATATTTTTCTTCTCTTGATGTTGTAGTGTAGAAATTGTTTCCTCTTCCTAATTTGGACTCATTTCATTTTTAGCATCATATTAGAAAATCTCATTCCATATCATGTGCGAGTTTAAGTTGGGGGGTGTAATCAAATGATTCTATTTTTCCTTTACTGTGTATGCAAAAAAGAAAAAAAAAAGGGGGTATCTTATTTCTCATGTCACTTTCATTTTTCTCATTGCATGATTCCTTGTGCATTGAGGACAATGCATAGTTCAAGTTGGGGGGTGAGGTTCACCATTTTCATGTTCCACCACTTTTTGTATAGAATAAGTTGGAAATGTGAAAATTTTGAAAATTTTGGACATTTTTTGTGAAAAATATCCAATATTAAACTATATTTCCCTACCCTAATTGTTATGGGATTTGTGATTTCTTGATCTTCATTTTGAACTTTGAATACATGAGCACATTATTGAAGTTTATCCTATTGCCAAGAGTATCACATATGTATTTTCTTTCAAACTCAACCGTTGTGCACCTTGAATGTGTAATTTGGACAATTTATGGATTGAGTTCACATTTGAGTGCTTGACATGAATAGTAGAGATGAGTAAGAACCCATGTGAGCTTTAATGCCAATCCTTGTTTGGAGGGAACTTACATTTACTCAAGGAACAATTTTTCAAATTCCACATTTGTTCAATAATATCATTATGCTTGTTTTGGTTAGGTGCATTTGGGTAGTTCATTGACTTTGTCTTGATATGTACAATGCTCCCCTATGCTTATCTAGAGATGATCTTAGGCCATTTTTGAATATTTTGAGCCTTAACCTTTTTCTTGAGAAATTATTTATCCCTAGTGCCGTGATTGAGCCTTAATTGAAATTTATTTCTATACCACACATTTGACCAAGCCAATGCAAAATGATAAAAATCTACCTTGCCTTGGTTGTTCATAGAGCTGAATATGAGTGATTGAAAAAGAGAAGGAAGTATGGCGTGGAAACTCCAACAAAAGGGATGAATGATGTCAAAACTCAAATAGTTGAACCAAAAAAAAATAGTGCAAATCCAAGAAAAGGAGAAACAATGGGTGAAAAGAAGAAAAGAATGATAAAGAAAAAGGAAAATGTTAAGGAAAAGAAATAAAAGAAACAAAGAGTGTAGTGATAGTGTTAACCTAGAAATCCCATAAAAAGGGAGATCTTTTTGAAATAAAGGTCATTCACTCGGAAAAACCCTCTTTGTTATCCTATATCCTTCATTTCACTTGCCTCAATATCACCCTAAGGTCCCATTACAACCCGTGAAAGTCCTAAATGATCTAGAGAAGCATGGGGGATGCATACTTTAAAAGAACAAGAGAAGTTGGTTTTGCTATCTAATGCTCTAGCATTCCTTTCATAAGATTATGTCAAGGTTGTGTTCATTTTTCATGCATGTACTTCATTTTTGGATTATATGTGAGTATATTTCATTTTGAGCACAAGATTCTATCTCACATATGCACATGGAGAGCATGATAGGATAACCAATGTGTGATTCACTATTGAGAGACACCCTCGGTGAGTTTGCATCGAAGCTTAATTTGGATAGCCAAAATGAATGTGAACTCCATTGTGTAAATGTTTAAATTACATGTCCATTTCACACACACATGAGTTTGAAAATGAATGTGTATGTGGATACTCTAGAATAGCATTTAAGGCTATGATGTGTTTCATGTGTTTTTAGTTGGGATGTATCAGAGCAAGTTGTTTTTGATATCCCAGTGCTAGTTAAGATAAGGGAATATGCTTTTAATATTAGATACTAGGAAAAGAAATTTGTAGGTACCTTCATTGAAAACCTTCACGAGACAAAACTTATCCATTAGGTATCACTTAGGGGTTTAAAGGCTTGTTGCATATGCTAAATACAATTGCGGAATTAGTATAGGTTTATATTTGTTTGCTTAGTTTTTACATTTTTTTCCTAGGGACTAGCAAAGCCTAAGTTGGGGGGTGTGATGAGCGCATAATATTGCATATTTGACGGCCTCATTACATAAATTTTAACTCAACTTTTGCATCTAAGTGCTTAGAGTTAGCCGAAATTATGAATAATGTTGAACTTTCGATGTTGCAGGTAATTATAGCTTAAATGATGGATTTTAGAGCCTTGAAACTAAGTGTGAAGGAGTGGTGAAGAGATGGACACATTACATGAGGATCTAGAGGCTTAAAAGTGAAAGAAATCAAGGAAGTATTGGTGTTTGGTAACATAGACATCAGCAGCCACACCATTTTGTAGCAATACCTTGGTTTTCCTCATTTTGGACCATGTTCCACTTCAAATTGGAAAACGTGAAACACATGAAAGTTGTAGATATGGAGGTCTTCTATATTGTGTCAAAAAATCAACTCATTTAGATGGTTGGATTAGAAGTGCTGATGATTCTACAAAAATTGGTCCAGCACAAAAATGTACCGGTACGCTGAGCCTACTAGTATTCACGGTGCCGGTATGCATACTAGTATGATCTGCTGAAATAGCCTAGAATGCCTATTTTTCATGTTCCACTTGCTTGGGGGTCCCACCATTGATTTTTCTACTTGCCTCTGACTTCCCTTACACATTTACATGCCTCTTACACCCTTATTGAAGATTTTGAAGGCCATTTCATTTATGAGGATGGGAGAGGAAGGGGCAGCCAGGAGAGTTGCAGGCTAAGGTCTTCCTAGCCTATCAAAAGCCATCAAACTCACCTCCCATTGATGGGAGGCCTGCACACACCTAGGGGGACCCTCCATGGACGTAACTGCAAGGCTCTTCACCATATATTCAACATTCAACAAAGATTTTGGTGTGACTACCTAAGCTTAGAAAATTCCATGGAATAAGATGTTGAATAGTGTAATAGAGAAATTTATGTTTTTGCATTTTCTTCACCCGTTTCATTGCTATAAGTTGTAGTTCTCTTGTAATCTTTATTTCTTGTATTGTACTCTCTTTTATTTCAAGTTTAATTCCATGTTCTTGCACTGTAATATTTACAGCTGGGTTTCAATTCTCTTCTCTACAACTTTTCCATTTTAGTATTTAATGAACTTCTCTTTCTAGTTTACCATTTCCTAGCATTAATACAAGTTGTAAGTTTCATTTTCATCTCATTTTCATTTCCATTTCCTTTACTTCTCTCTTTACATTATAAATGTTGTTACTTTAAGCATGAATAGCTAGAGCTCTAAGTTGGCTAATCCAACAGAGAACTACTCTTGGGTATTCCATTTAAACTCATTTTCTTTCCTCCTCTTGGTGTATGATGGTTCGGTTTGATTGGGTTGAGGGTGCATGAGATGGTGAGCCCTTGATATTCTATATGTCTGGTCATGGTTTATGCTTAGATACTCATTCCATCTCGTCCCTAGCTTCCCACGAATCAATCGTTTATCTATGCACCATTGGAGGAAGGTTTCGAGTTGAATTGGCCCGCCCATTGGAATGACCTCTTTGGATTAGCCAACACTTGTTTTCCATTGCATTTTCATTTACAAAAACTCCAATCACCAAAATACAAACAAAAGATTTTACATTTTCCCCTTTTTACCAAAATCACCTTCAATAGAATTTCATTCCTTCCCAGGGGAGAAGACCTTGGAATACTTAATTCCAAGTAAAACAACGACACATAAAAGAATCCTTGTGCTTGGGAGCACTTCTGTTCACATACGTATTTCATTCCACACACATATTTTGTTCATTTCATTCCATTCCATCCACCATTCCGTTGCCCCATCTCTGGCATCATTCCGAGGGAGAGTGACACTCCTTTATACACATAAGTCATAGACATATTGAGGGATGATTTTTAGAGGTTAGGAATTTGCAACGAAATACATCAAGCCCTGAACAAAGAAAGAAGGCAATAAATGAGGCGAGGTACCAGTTGATCCAAGAGAAGAATGTCACATGCGAAAGGCACCTCGACCACATTTCTCTTGGCCTGAAGAATGAAGTTGTCCATATTTACTTCTCATGGGATGACTTTTTGGTTTGAGCCTGTGGATGGTTTCAATTTATCGTTATGTCGGGAATCTTATCAGAAGTTTAAGGTGGTGGAGGTGAATGAGGTTGAGATCTTTGAAGGCAAACGTTAGGGGAAAGATGTTTGATGGGACCCCCGCTATCATTGCTACCCTCTTACATTATGAGCGATAGCCTTCCTCCATGCCAGTTTATCCTCATAACATCACTTGGGTCAAGACCATTGTTGAGTTTGTAGCTTTGATGTATGATGACCCTAGTCAGTTCAAGGGGACAGTTCAGGTTAGGGGGTTAAAACACTCTTATGGAATTTTAAATAAACTTCTTCATTACAATCTACTTCTGAGGGGCGCGGAAACGACGCCGAACATTGAAAGGTTGGCTCTTTTGGATGCACTTATGTCAGGGAAGATAGTAGACTTTGCTCTTTTCATGTGGGAGGTGATGAAAGATTTTGCTGAGTCACAAAAACCTAAGGCAAATTTACCTTTTAGGAATTTGGTGACCCGGATGGGCTAGCATTTCAAGTGCAAGGCCTATGCATTTGACAAGCTCACTCCCCCCGATACTAGGGCTATTGGCAACACCAGTAGCATGAAGAGGACGATAATGAGCCAAGGAGAGCAGGCAAGGCCTTTGAGGCCAGAGTTTGAGGGTGTCGGGCCTTCCTCATCTGCACCAACTACAAAGCCTTCTATCCCGAGATCTTCTTCTCCTGTGTCGTCTATGTTTGCCCCATCCTCTTCTGCATGAGAAAGCTCAATACCTCAGCACCTCAATGCATGGTATTTTGGCGATGATGACAAAGTTATTCATGCATACATTCCTAGGAAGACCCGTTCTGGGTAGATCACCACGTCTAACTACTGGACCTCCACCTCCTGCCTCTGTCCCCTCTACCTCCATAGTGGTTGAAGTGGGAAATGATGATGATGAAGACACTGAGGATGGGGAGGGAGAGAGTGACTATGATGAGGGTGATGATGATGAAGGAGATGAGGAGTAGGGTGTTGTAGTTTTTATCTTTTCTTTTTGTTTTAGTTTGTACATATATTGGAGTGGAGTAGCTGGCCATGTAGAAGAGTCCTTAGGTTTTGGGCCATTTTGTCTCTTTTTGATGTCTGACTCCATGTACTCCAATCTTGAAACACATTAATGAAATACCACAATTTTATTCCATTTGTGCCTAGTTCATTACATTAATTGCGTTATGATTTTTATATTTTAAGTGTTTCATGGATGACTTGTGGATATGGATTGCTACAGTGTTACACTTGTTTATATTTTTTTGAAAATAAATTTTGCAAGGGACTAGCAAAGCTCAAGTTGGGGTGTGTGATTAGCACAAAATATTGCATATTCAAAGTGCATTTGCATTCCTTTTGTGTTGGCTTTTTGTGGTTAATATGAGTGGATATGCATTATTTGTGCTATTTATGAAATTTCGGTATGTTTGTAGATAAAAAGTGATAAATGATGCTTGTTGATTAGTAGTTAAAATTAGCATATTACTATGATCTTTTAAGACTAATTATACTTTGATGGAGTTTAAATGATGGCATTTCAGGTCATAAAGTGTACAAGGGACCAAAAGCAATGAATACCAAGCTTCCATGCAACACTAACATATTCTGGAGGAAAATTGGGAAAGCTTGGACCAACATATGCCTTGTAGAAACGCTTGTTTGTAAACGGGTTAAATCTCGGCACAGACAATTCTTGTAAACTTCTAGATTGACATCGGAATCATGTGTTTAATTCTCACAATTCATCTTTATCTTTTGATTAACTTGATGTTGACATGGGAGTTAATTGAGTTATAAAGCACAAGTATAATAAACCAGATGATCAACTACATGTTCTGATCCTCAAGCTAAAGGGTGACTGCTTTATATTTGAATTAATCTTATATTTTGTCTAGAAAACTCTTGGAAAGAATCTTTTATTCTATTCAAAGAAATCCCATAACTTCAAACTCTCAAGGTTTCCAGTTACTTGGTCTCTATCACTGCTACTTCAAAACACTCATCATAGTTCCCTGTGGATTCGACTACGGACTTAATCGGATTATTACTACAACTTGACCGCCTACACTTGGGTGTACACATTTTGGATCAATTCAAATTTTTGGCGCCATTGTTGGGGAACCATAAAAGGTGTTTTAAGGTAAGAAGACCTTCCTTTTTGTGTATATATTTGCTTTAATGTGTATAAATTTGTCTTCATTGTTTTTATGTCTGAGGACACTCTTCACTATCAAAATTTGTTAGCAAAATCGTCTGGGTCTGTGAATCAACCTGAACCACCTTCATCTTGATCAGTAGTAGACTATTGTGAAAGTAGAATGACAAATAATGAAAGACAATGAGAAATTCATATGAGAGAGGGAGAAGTGTCTAACATTCAAACTTTGAGGGATTACTTAAATCTTTCAAGAAATAGTGTCCCCTTTTGTTTTATCTTTCCTGAAGATGCATCCCTCTTTACTGTAAAGGTAGGGACAGTTCAACTACTCCCTCAATTCCATAGAATTGAAAGAAAAAATCTATATATGCACATAAAAGAGTTTGAGGAAGTATGTGGAACCTTTCAAGACAATTCTGAGCTAGGCAAAAATGAAACTTTTTTCATTTTCTCTAAAGGATAAATCTAAGCAATAGCTAAATTCTTTAAAATCTCTTTCAATACCTGACTGGCAGGCACTACAAAATGAATTTTTTAGAAAGTTTTTTCCTCTACACTACACTAATACACTGAAAAGGCACACCATGAATTTTTCAGTCAAAGAAGGAGAAACTTTTTACCAAAGTTAGGAGAGATTCAAAGATCTTCTCCAGTCCTGCCCGCACCATACTTTCGAGAACTGGATTTCGTAGGATTTTTCTATGACTCTTTACCCATTAGATTACGTCAGTTTGTCGAAATGATGGCTCAAGGAGAGTTTATGAGCAAAACTCTAGAGGAGGCATTCAATTTTTTCGATACCATATCTGATGGTTCTTGGATGTGGGACTCAGTCTCCTCTACCATTGTTGAAGCCAAACCATCCACTTCCCAAGGGAGTAAGTATGTCTTGAGAGATGATGATGACTATTCAGTTGGAACACTTTAGATATTTAGCCAGCGGGTTGATGATCCACTAATGACATAATTTTGGGCTACACATTGAATCAAAAACATTGACTATGCTGAGACTTAACTCGTCTATAACCAATCAATCAACTTTTAGGTAACACCCAATTACGTACATCACTGTATCATGCATGAAGTACATAATAGTAGGTAGTATGGTATAGAATATTAAGTACCGCTCAGTGTTCATAACCGTGCGCATATTATAAATATAACCATCCATCATTTAAGTGAGCTATATATAACAATAAAGCATAATTAAACATCGGCATTTCCATAATTCAGCCAATAATATACATATATTCACCCCTCACTGAAGGGTATAAGTAAACTACTCACACCTTATTGCTATAAACAAGCAAGAAGTGCGGCTTGGTTTCATTACAATATAAAATATAGACACTAACACTAACACTCCTTTCCCAATGAATAACTAAAATACAACTACCCTCAATATCAGTTAAGACCCAAAGGTGGCGGAAGTTCAATTCTTCAAGTAGAAAGACACAACTAAAATGTAGAAATAACATAATTTTGGCTAGAATCTCCCCTTTGATTCTTGAATTTCTCTTTGTATATACTCGAACTTCTCTCTAAGCTCTCCAAGGATTCCTTTCTCTAAGCTCTCTTCAACTCCCGGTTAAAGAAGATGGCCATACCTATATATAGGCCAAAGATGAAGATGCTGGAAGAAGAGTAAGCTTGAACTACCTTAGACAACCGTCCAGACACCATCACCACCGTCCAGATGGTGCTCTTGTACTAGAATGCAGTGGTGAACTTACACAGTAATCTTGGATGTTCTTTGTTGATATTACACTTGACTCCTTGTTTTTTTAAGCTTTAGCAGGTTGTTCCCCTCAATTTCCGCACAAAAACCCTAAAATTTCAAACATTACACACATAAACCCTAGGTTACGCACTAACCCTAATTTACAGTTTTAACTTTTTTATCTCACATAATTAACTTATTTAACTATTTTAATTTACATACTAATTAGGTTTCATCACACTCCTCAACCAAAACTTTACTAGTACCTAATAAATAAAAACTATTAATAAAAATAAAATCACTTTCATAGATTTTTACGATTGCATTTAGCATATTCAACAAGCCGTTAAACTCCTAGGTGATCCCCAGTGAATAAGTTTTGTCTCGTGAATGTTTTCAGTGAAGCTACCTACAAACTTCAATAGTTAGGATTTCATAATTCATACTTTTCACATATAAAATTAAATCAATATTCCTCTGTATTGCTAGAATACTTCCTTTTTCTGATCACTATAAGGGTAACACACATTAGTTGTAATATTATCCATATATTTTTATTAAAAATTTTGCGTGTGTGCAATGATTTCTTTATCTAAAAAAAATCACTCAGAAAATATTACCATCGTTCATGGTAGTCTTGATGTCAATCCTCTCCGAGAATACACTCAGCAAAGAATACACATGTTATACTGACTACTCACTCAGTAATTACATGTGATTGGAATATTATTTTCAAAGCAAAGTAATATCACATGTAATAAAAAAGAATGGTTATTCCAATAGAACTGGAATTTGACATAATCTCATGAAAGGATATTGACACTATATTAAGTATATTATCAACATTCTCCCTTTTTGGATTGATAGGATTAATACACATGCATGATCTCTAGAATCAAAAAGGAATTTCTTAGTATTGTAATGTGGCCATTGGTTTAGGATTTAAGAAACGACTTCAATGAGATTGAAAAGCTATTCTTTCTTAGTATTGTGGCACACCTCTTCCTAGCTTTCTAAAACTTTCATATTCTTTTATTTCATTTTTTCACATTCTTGGCTCTTTTCTTTCTTTCTTTTTCTCTTCAAATTTTATTTGATAGATTTTTATTTTCTTTGAACAATAGCCACCCTTTTTCACATCTTGTGATTTTCTATATCATATTGATTTATAAGAGGGTGCAAGAAAATTACATAGCAAAGGTAGGTTTAATATATAATTTTCTTGTGGCTCGGGTATTTCTCAAGTTTCATGAAAATAATTTATACTCATTTAGGCTCAATCACGACGAATGAGATTATTCAAAGAAAATTTTGCCATTGAATCGAAGATTCTTATTTGTGTAGATGTAGAATATCTCTACAAGAAAGATTGGCTTAACTTCTGCAATCAGTTTTACATCTCCACTATATGTTCAAAGAATGTAATACTTCACAAGGTTTTCAAAATAAAGTAATCTATTTGTGCTCATAAGTATAAGTTTAAATAAAAATATTAAGATAATATACAGCCATAGTATGAAAATTTTGCGTAATCAGATTAAGACTATCCTTGCAAAGAATGAGAATAATAATCTAATGTAACTGTGAATTATACAAAATAATCCTCCTAACTTAAAAACATGAGTCAACATTAACTAGAAAAAAGTTCAAAACTAACATTCCAAGCATAAAGAAAATTTAAGTGCGTAAATAAAAGATGAGTAAGAGATAGCAAAGGTATGTAGATTCTTCAGTGTCTTTTATCGAGAAGTAGATGGGCTTTCCACCAACATGCTCTTTGAGTAGCTTTAACATTTTAGCCTAGTTTTGTTCATAAGTAGTCATGCGTTGATCAAGCTGGGTGATGTTGGTCCCTAGATGGGTAACAGTAGTCTCCAACCCTAGTAAAATCTGTCTGTCAGTCCTATCATCCACTTGTATATGTGACCGATCTTCTTGTGGCAGAGGCTACTTTGGTGGGAAAAAATCTTCAAATCCTTGGAATGGCTCCTCTTGTGGTGCTGGTAGTACTTCAGGTTGCTCCTCTGGCTAAACTCCATGACTCTTCTTCAAAGAAGTCTTATCTAATAGTGCAAAATGCTCCACCATCTGCCACGAGGGATCTATGATCACTCCCTTGTCCCTGCATAACTGTGAAACTAACATAGCATATAGGAGTGAGGGTTTCTTTCCTTTCGCAGTAATCAACATTTGGTCCATAATAAGATTCAGAAGATCAATTGTGTGTCTCATCCCAAAAGCATACAGGAAATAGGCTTGCTCAGTATATATCTAATTTTTCTGGGCTCGGGGTAACAAACTATTCACATTAATTAAATTCAAAATTTGGTACTTATCCATCAAGTCCCCTTGCTTTATGTATTCATGCGGCCTTCCCCATAAATAATTTGGATTACCCGTCAATTCTATCCCTACGTTAGTCAAATAAAGCACTTGAGTGTAAGGATATTGCGGGTTGGGATGTCTTTGCATAGGTTGAAAAACATCAACTATAGTAGCCAATGTAACTTGAAAAGCTCTACCCCAAACAAACACACGGAGTTTTCTTTCCACATTTATTTGTGCATTGCTACAAAATTCACAGACCAAACAATCATAAGCAGGAGCAACAAACCTAACATAATCTAGCCATCCACGTGCAGTAAGAATTTGTCTAACTCCTATATTTTCATAATCTTCAAAATCACTAGTCTTTACGAATGATAGTTTTATAGAAAAAATGAGCATCATACCAGAATTTTTTTTCAACAATTTCAAATACTGTAACATTGTAGACATTTCCTGGCTGGGGTTGCTATGGAGGTGCTTCGAGTTGTGGATGTTGGACTCTTTGTGCTCGACTCGAAAAACCTCTCGTTCTTTTCCTTAAATCCATCTTTTCACTAATTTATCTCTAACTGCTTGCTTTCAACTGATTTGAATCAGTAGAAACTTTGAAAATGGCATAGGAAAGTGATTGATTGGAGAAAATTTGAAGAAAACGGTTGTATAACAGATTTGAGGAGAAAATTAGTGAAGAAGACGTTGTTTTTTGTATTTTGGCTTGCGAGGGAACTGAAACTGAACATTGTTTTTCGCTAATGGGTATTTATAGGAGTAGGACCGTCTGGACGCCATCACCACTGTCCGGACTGTGAGACCCAATCACGCATTGCATGCATATTCATATAATTTTGTGGGTTAAATTATAATTATGTAAAATTATTAAAAATTTAATTAAATTAAATCTTTTATAGGCATGATGTGAATGAGCATACATTGGGTAGCTGGACCCCGTTAGTAATGTATGGGTGAGACCTATTTACAGAATTTCATCTGTAAAAATACTAGTGGGTCAATTTTGAAATCACTTAAAAATTTGGGGGAAGCAAGTGTAATTACTCAATTAAGTGTACACATGTTTAAAGAGAAAGTTGATGAGTCAAAAAGGGGGGGCTAAGGTGGCTGTGTGTGGTGTATGTCGTGTGTGTGTTTTTAAAGTGCTGAGTGTGAGTGTGTGTGTGAAATAAAAAGTGTAAAGGCGTGTGTGTGTGTTGAATGGATCAACCAATGTGTGTGTGTGTGTGTGTTCTGGTTTTACTGAAGCCAAGAGAGTGAGGTGAGCAAGAGAGAAAAGGGCAAAAAGAAAGAGAAAAAGAAAGGAAAAATGAAAAAAATACGTGCATGCGTCCATTTGAACCGTGAGCAAGGAAGGTATAAGGATTTAAGTTTTGAGATGTATTAATTTTAGTATGTACGTATTTGTATATGTGTGGGCTGGTTTAGCATGTTTTAATTAGTCGGCTATTTTAATTTAAATACATTAGTTGTCTTCTTCTAATTTTAATGGATTATTTTAATTTAAATCTCATAGGATGATTTAGTTAATGTCAAAACATATTTTTGTATGAGTGTAATGAAATATATTTAGTATAATTAACGGACTGTTAAAAATAAGTTCCAAATGGGTATTAAAATAAAGATGAGAAAAATGTGAAAAATATATTTGCGATATTCGGTATGTTTTTTAGGGCTAGGTTGGAACTGACATTATGGGAGTGAAATGGGTGATTTAAAAATGCAAATAGAGAGGCTGATTTTCATAATTTAGTGAATGTGTGAGTTTAGGTATAATTGTTTTAAAAGAAAAGTATGATAGAAATTGGAAAATGGTGCCGGTAACGTCGAAACCCTGATTTTTAAATGTTATTATCACATGTGCGAATTTTAATCCAAATGACCTGAAATTTTGCATGCAGCATTTTTAAATGATGCTTGATATGATAATGTGAGTTTCGAATGCAAATGAGTATAATATCCGGTGCGAAATGTATGAAATGCCGGAAGTGCAGCTATTAGGATTCAAGGTTGAAATGTGTGAAAATGGGCACCCCAATCAATGTGTTTGACCAACTTAATCCTAATTGTGTAACGTCTCAAAAACCACCCTGGATGGCATTACTATTTAAAATCATTCATGTCATGGGAGCAACTAAATAAATCCGTCATTAAAAAATATCCTTAATTTAACAAAATTTGAGCAGAGTCTCCTTCGTACGGAGAGTTCTACCCAAAACACAACTTGTGCAATTACACTACATTGACCACACCGGGTCCATATATGAATAAATATTGACCACTCCAGGTCCAATTACCCATCAAATAATAAAATTTCATTCACCACATGTAATATCCACAATATCATCCCAAAAGAATAAGCCAAGCTATGACACTTACATTCCAAAAGAATTATACTCAACCTTAACAGCGGAATAAACAAAATACTAGACTATACATGATCGTAAATAAATTTTCTAATCTAGCACAAAAATAAACTATAGCTCTAGATGTCCACCTTAGGATCTAGGTTCCCCTCTGGTGGAAACTCCCAATTTCCCGGCTCGTCAATGCCGAGATTGTAAGACCCTGTACTAAAAATTAAATAAGAATACTAATATCTTAAGAGTTTTCCAAATATGAATAAAATGAGGATAAAAACTTACAATCATTGTTGAAATATTAATCATGAAGTTTGAGTTTCGAACGAATTGACTTTTGGGTCAAACATAATTTTTTTTTTGGATGTGTTTAAGATTGATAAGGGTAACTAAATAAATATATTATTTTTTTTTATCAAAATAACATTACCATTGAATTCGGGAGGTTGGAAAACATTGGGAGTGGTAATATGGGATGTATTAGAAGTTAGGAAGTATTTTAGAAGTAAAACCAAATTGGAGTGAAATTGGGTAAAAAGGGGTGATGGACACGGATTAGTATGTTGATCATAACTTTATTTTTTGATGTCCAATTGATCTGAAATTGTGACAGGCAATAGCAGACATCTAGGGCTACAAAAGTGTATTTCATGCACAATTTCCAATTCGACCTCTAAATGGGTCAAAACTGACCTGCAAGTCGCACTAAAAATCTGTGAACAGTACGAAGAAAACCCGATTTTTCTGAACAGAAAATATCGGGTTTTGCTCGATTTTCTTGCCCTATAAAAACCTAATGTCGTCCCTTTAGCATTCATTTCACCCCTCCAAACCCTAGGAACCATTTTAGAGGAAGAGAGGAAGATAGAAATACCAATCAAGAGGGATTTATACCTTGTAGAAATCAAAACTTCAAATTCTTCAAGAATACATTCTCCTCCCATTTTTTTCCATTCTTGCTACCCTCTCACCCAAATATTTTGAAACCCTAGGAGGAGAAGATTAAGAGGAAAAGAAAGGAGAGCAAGAAGGTCTTGAAGCTTGGGTCTTAGCTTGGAATCTTGATTTAAGGTAGGGGATTTTCTCTCAATCTCTCACATTGAGGCTAGATATATATATATAGATATATATATGTATATAGATATATGTTTCTTCACTCTCCTTCTCATATATATAATATGAAATACATGATTCTTGTTCTATTTGTAATAAATGTCATGTTTTGAACAATATGAAGGGTGGGTAACCACCAAAGCTCTATTGATTTTTTTTTTTTTATCTTCAAAGCCCTAGTTTTCAAGAAAAGGGGATTTTCTCCTAATTTCTTCTTTGTCTTTGATTTTAAAACTTTAGTGTTGAATATTGTATAACAAAATGATATAGATTACGATCTCTTGCATATTTTCTTGGATTATTCGATTATATGACAAATGTGAAAACAAAATTGGGGATTTTACTATATTTGGGAAATTGTTGTGAATTGTGAATATTCTTGATTTCCTCATTGTATGGTTGTTGTGATGGACTTGGATTACCTTCGAGAGATGCCGTAGAGTGTTAGAGGTTAGTCTATCCCAATGGGGGGTGAGATGGTTGCCTAATGCTCGTAGTGGATCGTTGTTGTGCTCGCGATCACTATTGTTCACATATACACCGAGGAAAAGGGTTAGTATACTAGACACCTTGGGAGGATTTCGTCAATGCCGTAGGAGACGGTACACGCCCTTCCTAAAGAGATTTGTGATTGTTGGTTGGAATTGGTGGACTAGGCATGATCGTTAGGTAGATTCACGAGAAGCAATCAACATACATGGTACGGGGATGAACCAAAAATACATGGAATCGGGAGTTGGGTCGTTCTTGCCGATGCATTGGTATGGGACAATGCTTAGGGAGAAGCCCTTCTTAAATAGCTTAAATTAGAATTTTGTTTATCGATGCTAAACTCACTTTATTCTTTTAACTGATTATTGCTATTGTTTAAACTTGAGATCTCTTTTAAAATGTCACTGTTTTCATTCCAAACCTATATATATGTTAGTTGTGAAATGAGACCGACCGTTTGCTATGTTTTTCAAACCTTGTTTGAGTTGAGAGGATTTTGCTACAGAGCTTCGTGCTCACCCCCTACAAATAAAATTTTTTCAGATTTCACACTTGAGGAGGAGTTAGGAGCCGAGGAGCCCACCCATTGGAAGACTCCGCTTGACGGGGATGTGGATCCCGAGGTGGACGCTTAGAGCGACACTTTTATTTTGTTCTAGACTAGATTATGCTTAGAATATCCTTTTGAACTCTAGTTCATTTCTGTTATTTCCGCTGCGTTATATTATTACATTTTGGAGATGTAAAGGCCAAGATTAGACCTATTAATTTGGGATGATAGTGTGGATATGACATATGATGAATGCAAGTTTATTTTATGATGGAAAAATGGACCCGGTGTGGTCAATAGTTATGCATATGTGGACCCGGTGTGGTCAATTGTAATATAATTGTACAGGTTGTGTTTTGGGTAGAGCTCCCCGTACAAAGGAGACTCTGCCCAAATTTTGTTAAAATATGAATGGTTGATGAATGAAACTTTCGTCGTGATGAATTTTACTTAATGCTCTCATACGGTAAATGGTTTTTAGAATGTAATGTCACCCACGGGGGTTTTTGGGGCGTTACAGATTTGGTATCAGAGCCAAGGCTTTAGGTCTTACATGGGAGCTGTAGGTTATGGAGTACCACTAGGGAAGTAGGATTAAGTTGAAGGAAATTGTTGGTCTAATTTTATATGAACCTTATGCTTTAGATTAAAGTGATATTTAGGATGTCTTGTACATCAATGAAACTAAATTGTGAATTGATATGCAGGATGGACGGTGAACGGGTACGTGGACGTGGTCGTGGGCGTGGTGGTCAAGCAAATCCACCACCTCCACCACCTCTCGACGCCATACAGGGTATTTACCAATGTTTAAGGGAACTCACCACCCTAGTGCAACAACCAGGTGGGAACAACCACCACAACGGTGGAGTTCGTCCTTTAGTCCAAGTACCGGGCAACGGCGATGAGAACCGAAGGATGGTAGCTCTTCGAGAATTTCTACGGCAACACCCACCCACCTTCCAAGGGAGCTCCAATCCCTTAGATGCGGATAGATGGATCCGCCGGGTGAAAAAAATTTGTGATGGTATGGGGATCGCCGGGGACCTTCGGGTTGGCTTGGCTACCTATTTGTTGGAAGGGGAGGCCGATTACTGGTGGGAGTCAGTGAAGAAAAGGAGGGACACTAATACGCTCACTTGGGAGGAGTTTGAGCAAAGTTTCAACGACAAGTATTTTCCAGAGTCTGTCAGAGATAAGATGAGTGCAGACTTTCTAGCCTTGCGGCAGGGCAGTATGACCGTGGCTGAGTATGAGAGGAGGTTCGATGAGCTATCCCGTTATGCTTCAGAGTTCATATCCACCGAGGATAGGAGGGCCAAGCGCTTCGAGCAGGGTTTGAGACCGACCATCAGAGAGAAGCTTGTGGCACTCAGAATCCGAGACTATAGAGATTTGGTTGACAGAGCGGCATTGGTGGAGAGAGACATTGATGACTCTCAGAGGAGACAGAGCTATGCTAGAGGAGGCCCGATCCGTACAGGTGCCAGTAGCAGTGGAGCACCGAGGGCGTTACCATATCGTCGCCCCGATCAAGCGGTGGGGCAGAGACCTCTTACAGTCCGAGGAGAGGGGCATGCCCCGACTAGACCAAACACTGACCCTCGTCAATGCTTTGCTTGTGGAGGTGTAGGACACTTCCGAAACAACTGCCCGTCATTTCCACCCAAGGCCAATCAATCAGCCGGGCCATCACATGCAAATAGGCCCCCTCCACCACCGAGACCATTGAGAGCTCAAGCCCCCGGTGATGCCAATCCGGGGAGGGTATTTGCCTTAATCCAACCGGAGGAGGATGCTTCCAATGCCGTTGTGGAAGGTATCATTCTTCTCTACAATTCTTGGGCCCGAATCTTATTCGATCCTGGTGCTACTCATTCTTTTATACGTACTGCATATGCTATGAATTTGGGATTGGGTTTCGAGAAGTTAGAACATGCTTTGACTGTTGACTTGCCTACGGGAGAACAGTTGGGTACTAGCCGAGTCTGCAAGGGTTGTGTGCTTCGTATTGGGGAGCACGAATTGATTGTGGATTTGATTGCTTTAGAGATGAAGGGGTATGACGTGATTTTTGGGATGAACTTGTTATCCACTTTTCATGCGGTAATGGATTGTTTCCGCAAGCGAATTACATTTCAATTGTCGGGAGGAGTAATTTTCAGTTTTGTGAATAACCGAGATTCTTTCCATCCATTTCCTACTACGGGAAGTAAATTCTTAAAAGCTAAGGCAGGGAGCCACTTGAGTTTCTTGGCTAGCTTGATGGGAGATGATCGGGATAGATCCCACTCGGGTATGGTGTTGATTATATCAGATTTTCGGATGTCTTCCCAGATGAATTACCCGGGTTACCGCCACAGAGAGAGATTGAGTTCGCAATCGATCTTTATCCGGGAACCGAACCTATTTCTATTGCTCCTTATCGGATGGCGCCTTTGGAGTTGAAGGAGCTAAGGAAGCAATTGGACCACTTGCTGGCAATTGGATTCATCCGTTTGAGCACTTCACCTTGGGGAGCCCCGGTCCTCTTTGTGAAGAAGACGGATGAAACACTTCGGTTATGCACAGATTACCGACGGTTGAATCGGGTGACGGTGAAGAACAAGTATCCCTTGCCGCGCATTGATGATTTATTTGATCAATTGAGGGGTTCTAAGTTCTACTCCAAGATTGATCTCCGCACCGGGTACCATCAACTGCGTGTCAAGGAGGAGGATATTCCTAAGACTGCTTTTCGTACTCGGTATGGTCACTTCGAGTATACGGTGATGCCGTTCGGATTGACTAATGCTCCAGCAGCCTTCATGGATTTGATGCACAGGGTATTCCGGCCATATCTAGATCAATTTGTCATTGTGTTTATTGATGACATATTGATTTATTCCCGGACACAAGAAGAACATGCACATCATCTCTCGGTTGTGCTACAAACATTGAGAGAACATAAGTTATATGCGAAGATGAGCAAGTGTGAGTTTTGGATGAAGGAAGTGAAGTTCCTTGGCCATGTTGTGTCCGAGCAAGGGGTAGCGGTTGATTCCTCGAAGATTGAGGCCGTGATGAAATGGGAACCACCAAAGAATGTGACAGAAATACGTAGTTTCTTGGGGTTAGCCGGTTACTATCGTAGGTTTGTGGAAGGTTTTTCCAAGCTTGCGATGCCGATGACTCGCCTTACCAAGAAGGGGGAGAAATTTGTGTGGACTCAAGCGTGTGAATTAGCTTTTCGCACCTTGAAGGAAAAGTTGACGACGGCACCGATCCTCATTATTCCGAACAGTGGGGAAGGTTACGATGTTTACACCGATGCTTCACTACGAGGCTTGGGATGTGTGTTGATGCAAGGAGGCAAGGTGGTTGCTTATGGCTCGAGGCAACTCAAGATTCATGAGCGGAACTATCCCACTCACGACTTGGAGCTAGCCGCTGTGGTTTTTGCTCTTAAGTTGTGGAGGTGTTACTTGTATGGAGAGAAATTTCAAGTGTTCTCGGATCATAAAAGCCTCAAGTATGTGTTCACACAGAAAGAATTAAATCTCCGGCAGAGAAGGTGGATTGAGTACTTAGAAGATTACGACTTCACTCTCAACTATCATCCGGGGAAGGCTAATGTAGTAGCGGATGCATTGAGTAGGAAGTCTCAGGGTGAAATCAATGTCCTTGCGGCTAAACGGTGGAAAATGATGGATACGTTGGAGGAGTTTGATCTATGGGTTAATGGACCGGAGGATCGACCATGTTTGTTTAACCTAGTAGCTCAACCAATCCTCCGACAAAGGATTGTGGAGTTGCAACGATTAGATCCCGAGTTGACAAAAATTCGGGATAAATTGGAGAGGAATGAGATTGTTGAGGATTGGTCTTTAAAGAATGAGGAGTTACAGTTTTGGGGAAGATTATGCGTGCCAAACGACGACCAAGTGAGGGAAGAAGTGTTGGGAGAGTGTCACCGATCGAAGTTCTCTATACATCCGGGGAGTACAAAAATGTATAGAGATATGAAACGACAATATTGGTGGAGTGGAATGAAGAAGGATGTAGCAAAGTTCATTTCAAGGTGTGCCGTATGTCAGCAAGTGAAGATTGAGCACCAACGACCTGGAGGATTATTACAGTCTCTGCCTATCCCGGAGTGGAAGTGGGATCATATCACCATGGACTTCGTGTCGGGTTTTCCACGGACTTCAAGAGGGCATAACGCCGTATGGGTTATCGTAGATCGACTCACCAAGTCAGCTCACTTTTTGGGGATGAAGACCACAGA
The DNA here is from genome assembly GCA_963454935.2 of Ilex paraguariensis. Lineage (NCBI taxonomy): Eukaryota > Viridiplantae > Streptophyta > Magnoliopsida > Aquifoliales > Aquifoliaceae > Ilex > Ilex paraguariensis. The sequence continues at coordinate 2,558 of CAUOFW020000826.1, read as the reverse complement.
CTCGTTAGAGATCTTGAGCAGACTATACATTCGAGAGATTGTTCGATTGCATGGAGTTCCACTTTCTATCGTGTCGGATCGCGATTCTCGTTTTGTGGCTCGTTTTTGGCAAAGTCTACAACAAGCTATGGGGACAGAATTACATTTCAGCACAGCCTTTCACCCTCAAACAGATGGCCAATCCGAGAGAGTGATACAGGTTTTGGAAGACATGTTACGGGCTTGCGCATTGGACTTCAAAGGGAGTTGGATCGATCACTTACCGTTGGTGGAATTTGCGTACAATAACAGTTACCAAGCGAGTATCGGAATGGCGCCGTATGAAGCTTTGTATGGAAGACCATGTAGATCCCCGACATGTTGGTTGGAAGCCGGAGAGAGTAGTATGTTTGGGCCCGAGATTGTACGGGAGACAACGGAGAAGATTCAGCTCATTCGGGAGAGATTACGCACAGCACAGAGTCGACAAAAGAGCTATGCGGATAGGAGAAGAAGGCCTTTGGAATTCAAGGAGGGAGATTTTGTATTTCTTAAAGTGTCACCCAAGAAGGGCGTACTTAGATTCGGTAAGAAAGGAAAACTCGCTCCAAGGTACATCGGTCCATTTGAAGTGATCAAGACAGTGGGCAAAGTAGCATACCAACTTCGGCTACCAGTATCATTGTCAGGAGTTCATGACGTGTTCCACGTTTCGATGTTGAGGAAATGTCAACCAGATACGTCGCATGTCGTGGATTTGGAGGATATTGAAGTGCAAGATGGAGTCACCTATGAAGAGCAGCCGGTGAAGATTCTTGATATCCAGGAGAAAGTGCTTCGCAACAAGGTAATCCAGCTGGTGAAAGTCCTGTGGCAACATCATGGCGTAGAGGAAGCAACTTGGGAACCGGAGTGGGAGATGCGAGAGAAATATCCATATTTGTTCGCTACTTGAGGTAAGTTTCGAGGACGAAACTTTCTTTAAGGGGGGTGGATTGTAAGACCCTGTACTAAAATTAAATAAGAATACTAATATCTTAAGAGTTTTCCAAATATGAATAAAATGAGGATAAAAACTTAGAATCATTGTTGAAATATTAATCATGAAGTTTGAGTTTCGAACGGATTGACTTTTGGGTCAAACTTAATTTTTTTTTTTGGATGTGTTTAAGATTGATAAGGGTAACTAAATAAATATATTAATTTTTTTTTATCAAAATAACATTACCATTGAATTCGGGAGGTCGGAAAACATTGGGAGAGGTAATATGGGATGTATTAGAAGTTAGGAAGTATTTTAGAAGTAAAACCAAATTGGAGTGAAATTGGGTAAAAAGGGGTGATGGACACTGCTTAGTATTTTGATCATAAATTTATATTTTGATGTCCAATTGATCTGAAATTGTGACAGGAAATAGTAGACATCTAGGGCTACAAAAGTGTATTTCATGAAAAATTTCCAATTCGACCTCTAAATGGGTCACAACTGACCTGAAAGTCGCACCAAAAATCTGTGAACAGTACGAAAGGAAACCCGATTTTTCTGAACAGAAAATATCGGGTTTTGCTCGATTTTCTTGCCCTATAAAAACCTAATGTCATCCCTTTAGCATTCATCTCACCCCTCCAAACCCTAGGAACCATTTTAGAGGAAGAGAGGAAGATAGAAATACCAATCAAGAGGGATTTATACCTTGTAGAAATCAAAACTTCAAATTCTTCAAGAATACATTCTCCTCCCATTTTCTTTCATTCTTGCTACCCTCTCACCCAAATATTTTGAAACCCTAGGAGGAGAAGATTAAGAGGAAAAGAAAGGAGAGCAAGAAGGTCTTGAAGCTTGGGTCTTAGCTTGGAATCTTGATTTAAGGTAGGGGATTTTCTCTCAATCTCTCACACTGAGGCTAGATATATATATATAGATATATATATGTATATAGATATATGTTTCTTCACTCTCCTTCTCATATATATAATATGAAATACATGATTCTTGTTCTATTTGTAATAAATGCCATGTTTTGAACAATATGAAGGGTGGGTAACCACCAAAGCTCTATTGATTTTTTTTTTTTTATCTTCAAAGCCCTAGTTTTCAAGAAAAGGGCATTTTCTCCTAATTTCTTCTTTGTCTTTGATTTTAAAACTTTAGTGTTGAATATTGTATAACAAAATGATATAGATTACGATCTCTTGCATATTTTCTTGGATTATTCGATTATATGACAAATGTGAAAACAAAATTGGAGATTTTACTATATTTGGGAAATTGTTGTGAATTGTGAATATTCTTGATTTCCTCATTGTATGGTTGTTGTGATGGACTTGGATTACCTTCGAGAGATGCCGTAGAGTGTTAGAGGTTAGTCTATCCCAATGGGGGGTGAGATGGTTGCCTAATGCTCGTAGTGGATCGTTGTTGTGCTCGCGATCACTATTGTTCACATATACACCGAGGAAAAGGGTTAGTATACTAGACACCTTGGGAGAATTTCGTCAATGTCGTAGGAGACGGTACACGCCATTCCTAAAGAGATTGGTGATTGTTGGTTGGAATTGGTGGACGAGGCATGATCGTT
>CAUOFW020000825.1:1136117-1214766 GCA_963454935.2 Ilex paraguariensis | reverse complement strand
ATTGGAGTTTTCAAATCAAGGTGTTGCTACAATCACAAGATCTTTGGGAAATTGTTGAAAAAGGTTATATCGAGCCTACTACGGAGGAAGAACAAGCGCTTAATAATGCTCAAAAGCTGGTGCTTTAGCAATCAAGAAAAGACGGATAAGAAGGCTTTATTTCTACTTACCAATGTATTGACGATAACACTTTTGAGAAGATTTCTTCCGCCACCACCTCAAAGCAAGCTTGGGAAATTTTGAAGAGTATGCATAGAAGCATTGATAAAACAATTCGGGTTTGTCTTCAAATATTGCCAAGTGAATTTGAAGGGTTGAACATGAATGGATCCAAGTCAATTTTGGGAGTACTTTTCAAGAACTTTAGTGATTGTGAATCAAATGCGAAGGTATAGAGAAGAAATTGATGATGTTATGAAAAAAATATTACGAACTTTAACCCAAAATTTGAGCATGTTGTTGTTGCCGTTGAGCAATCCATGGATTTCAAGACTACAAGCGTTGATGAATTGATGACAACATTGGAAATACATGAGCAACGAATTAATAAAAAGACTTCAAGTTCTCTTAACAAACTCTCAAACCAAGCAGTCTTTAAAGATGAAAAAAGAGAATTTCAAGATAGTACATCTCAAAGAGAAAAAGGTAATGGAACACGAGGTATAGGTTATGGCAATCGAGGAAGAGGCTACAAAGGTCGAGAAAGGCTACAAAGGTCGTGAAGAGGCCATACTAATAGAGGTAGAGGAGGAAGAGGCCATTCACTAATTATGCAAGAAATCAAAATTCTTATGGTTCAAGAGGCAGAAGACAAGGAAGAGAAGAGGCAATTACAACAAATCAAGGTTTTGACAAAAGAAATGTTGAATGCTTTAATTGTCACAAGTTTGGGCATTATAGTAATGAGTGTTGGGCAAGTGCAAATAAAGGCGTTGAAGAACATGTGAATTATGCCGAGAAAGTAAGTAATGAAGCAGCATCTACTTTGTTGTTGGCCTATGATGGATTCGAGGAAGATAATGGCAACGTGTGGTTTCTTGATTCTGGGGCAAGCAACCATATGTGTTGCAAGAAGCATATGTTTGTTGAACTTGATGAAGTGGCGCAAGGTAAAGTTACTTTTGGCGACTCCTCCAGCATTCTGGTGAAAGACAAAGGTAAAATTCTTATTAAGCTCAAGAATGGCAATCATTATTTTATTTCCGATGTCTATTATGTGCCGGATATGAAGAATAGCATTTTGAGTTTGGAAAAACTTATAGAAAAGGTGAAGAATCTTCATCTTACAATTAAAGATGCTCGTGGTAATTTGATTGCTAATGTGAAAATGTCCAAGAATAGAATATTTCCTTTGAATATTCAACATAATGCTATGAGATATTTGAATGCTATTATTAAAGATGATTCTTGGTTGTGGCACTTGAGACTTGGACATCTTAATTTTGGTGGCTTGAAGCTTTTGTCTAGCAAGAAAATGATGAAGGGTCTACCCTACATAGAGCATCCGGATGAGTTATGTGAAGGGTGTATTCTTGGGAAGTATCACAGAGTAAGCTTCTCAAAAGAAGTCAAGTGGAGAGCATCACGACCCTTAGAGCTTGTGCACACCGATGTTTGTGGTCCTTTGAAACCTATGTCAAATGGTAAGAATTGTTATTTTCTTACTTTTATTGATAACTATAGCCAAAAGACTGGGTGTATTTTTTAAGAAGAAAATTCGAAGTGTTTGAAGTTTTTAAGGAATTCAAGAATCTTAATGAGAAGTAAAGTGGCTATTTTATCAAGAGGTTGAGATCCAATCAAGATGGTGAGTATAGTTCCGATTTATTTGAAGACTATTGCAAGGAGCATGGAATTGTGCATCAATTCACGCCAAGCTACACACTTCAATTGAATGAAGTTGCAGAAAGAAAAAATATGACTATTTTTTATATGGCTAGAAGCATGTTGAAAGGAAAGATATTGCCTAGAGAATTTTGGGCTAAGGTCGTAGCATGTGCAGTGTATTTGTTGAATCGATGTCCAACCAAAAGTATTTGTTTCAAGACTCCGGAGGAAGCTTGGTGTTCATTCAAGCCAAGTGTAGCCCATCTTAAAGTTTTTTGATGCATTGCTTATGCGAAGGTTCCCGAAGCTAGGAGGACAAAGCTTGATGATAAATGTGAAAAATGCATTTTTCTTGGGTATGGTGATAGAACAATGGGGTACAAATTATACAACCCCATTACCAAGAAAGTGATTATGACTAGAGATGTAATCTTTGAAGAGGAAGACATGTGGGATTGGAAAGAAAAAAATTCAGCCACCAAAGTGGAACTTATGCTTGAAGAAGAAGAGTCTAAAGAACTAAGGGAAGTCCAAAGAGAGCCACAGACACCTCCACATGGATCCCCCTCATCCTCTACAGGCGAATCATCATCATCATCATCGGATTCAAGTTCAAGTGAAAGACCAAGAAAAATGAGAAGTTTGCAAGAGATTTATGAATCTACGAAAAATTTTGAAGGTAACTTGAATTTGTTTTGTTTGTTCATGGATTGTGATCCTTTATGTATTGAAGATTCAAGAAAAGAAATGGAGAATAGCAATGGATGAAGAAATGAAGGCAATTGAAAAGAATGATACATGGGCACTAGTTAGTCTTCCCCAAGGTCATAAAGCAATTGGTGTGAAGTGAGTATATAAAACCAAGAAGGATGAAAATGATAAAGTCCAAAGATACAAGGCAAGGTTGGTTGTTAAAGGCTACAAGCAAAGGGCTAGAATTGATTATGATGAGGTATTTGTTCCCGTTGCTCGTTTGGAAACGATTAGGTTGACGATTTCTTTGGCGGCAAAAACAAGTGAAAGATTTATCAACTTGATGTGAAATCGACATTCTTAAATGAATTTCTTGAGGAGGAGATTTATGTTGAACAACCTTTGGGATACGTGAAGAAGAGACATGAAAATAAAGTGTACAAGTTGAGAAAAGCTCTCTGTGGATTAAAGCAAGCACCGCGCGCATGAAATGCTAGAATTGACAAATACTTTCGTAAGAATAGTTTTCAAAAGTGTCCTTATGAGCATGCATTATATATGAAGATGGATGGCAATGGAAGTGTGCTACTTGTTTGCCTTTATGTTGATTACTTGATCTTTACCGGCAATGATCCAATGATGTTTGGTGAATTCAAGAGAAGTATGGTTAAAGAGTTTGAAATGACTGATATTGGCTTAATGTCTCATTTTCTTAGCATTGAGGTTACGCAAAATGAAGATGAAATTTTTATTTCTCAAAGAGGTTATGCAAAGGAAGTGCTTAAGAAGTTCAAGATGGATTCTTGCAACCCGGTGAACACACCCGTGGAAATTGGATTGGAATTGAGGAAGAGCATTAGTGATGGAAATGATGATCCAACTTACTTTAAAAGTTCAGTTGGAAGTCTTCGGTATCTTACTTGCACAAGGCCGGACATTCTTTATGGAGTTAGCTTAGTTAGTAGATACATGGAAACACCGGATCAAACTCATCTTAATGCGGCAAAGAGGATTTTACGTTATATTAGAGGTACACTCAATGATGGCTTATTTTATTCTTGCACTAATGATTTTAGACTTGTTGGATATTCGGATATTAATTGGGGACGAGACTTGGATGAAAGGAAAAGCACCTTGGGTTATTGTTTTTTCATAGGAGATACAGTTTTTACTTGGTCATCCAAGAAGCAAACAATTGTTACTTTGTCTACATGTGAAGCGGAGTATGTGGCTGCAAATTCAACAGTGTGTCATGCTATTTGGTTGAGGAATTTGTTGAATTATTTGGGATTTTCTCAAGAAATTCCTACGGAGATCCTTGTTGATAATAGATCGGCAATGGCATTGGCAAAGAACTCGGTATTTCATGAGAGGAGTAAACACATTGATACACACAACCATTTTATTAGATAGCATGTGAAGAATGGATAAGTGAAGTTGGTGCATTGTAAGACTCAAGATCAAGTTGTCGACATTTTTACAAAGCCATTAAAGCATGATGTGTTTGGAAGATTGAAAATGATGCTAGGCATGAGAACTTATGGAATTGAATTTAAGGGGGGATGTTAGTTTTTATAAACTTAATTCTTAAAAGGTAGTTTTTTGTAGTTTTGGATATTGAAAAGTCATGGTATTTGAAGAGGTAATCACTAGAAGAGTCTAGATTTTTTTGAGAGAAGTGTTCATGCACTGCTACATGGGAAAATGAAGAGACAAAATCTGGTTTCATGCATAAAGGCAGCTGGACATTGAATGGGCAGATTCAAGGACTTTTTGGCTAGAACATAGGCATATAAAAGGGACTGGACTGCTGCTGCCAAAACAGAGTGTTTCTGTGCAGAAAAAACAGAAAAAAGAAAGTAAAAAACAGTGTGTTGCTGCCAGAAAAAACAACAGAAACTCTATTTCTTTGTATTTCTTGAGTGTTTACTGCTGAAATTTTCAGATTAGCTTTCCCTTTGTATTCCTTGATATTGTGATCATTCTTGATGAAAAATAGAGGTGTTTTTTGAGTGAAATTGGTGTGGATGTATAGCAGATTTTTGTCCTCTGTTTTGTGTTCTTTTGGTAATCTATTTTGCTTTCAATACCCAACAAAGTTATCAAGCTTTTCACATTGTTCATACTTCTCTTGCTCAATTGCATTTCAAAATTTTATAATCATCCTAATATTATTGTTTGTCTTGTGTGCAAGGAACATTATAAACTCTGCGAGATGTGTGCTAACAAATGATAGTCTCATGGTCAAATGATATTTGAGAAAACAAATCTCAATTGTACAAATAGCCGAGGCACAGCCACATGTTGCTTGGACGGCAACCTACCTTTCTTAATCTCATGATTTATGGAGATCGTGACCACCTCAAGTTTTTTTGCGCAGAAAGTAAATGATGTGGAATATTCTATCCACTTCGAGGAGCGGGACACTTACGGAGGAGGTCAAATGGTTTCCACGGATGGCCATTCCTCTTAGATGTTGGGCGAGTTCATCGCGACTACTTAAGAGATGCTTATTCTCATGTCTGAGCAGCCATAGCCATATAGTGCAATTGCACTGATTCAATCCAATATTACGAACAACCATAGCTCAATCAAATGTAAAACTATCTTCCAAAATATGCAACCCAGTCCCTCGATCTGTCTGCCCCATGATTATGCTACTGCCACTGATCTACAAAGATTGTTTTCATTGCTGAAAGACATCTCCGACCTTAGTCACAATCAAGTAAACGACGAAGATCTTTTCTAACCACTCCACAAAAAACCCTTCGAGGAAGCCACCAAGACTACCTTGAGTACATCATATAGCCGCATTACTCATTTTTATCATGAAACCTGGAAAGGATTTTGAGAGACATGCTCACCCCCGCGACAACTTAATCCATAAGTTATGCCAAGCATATGGAATGAATTATTTTCCACCACGCCGCGACACCCGCTGACCCCGGCGCTCACCGCAAGGCATACCCAGATGTTACCATGATAGCGACCAACTTATCTCAATTTCATGATCTACGAAGATTGCTTTCATTGGTAAAGGCCATCTCAAGCTTTTGTCACGTCCAAATATATGTCAAAAAAATTTCTATTTGCTCCATGGAGAACGAAGGCCCTCTTCGAGTTTATCATGTGTTGTGATCGTGCAGCAATTATGGTGAATAATAAGGAATCAAACAATTAAGAAAGCAGGAGAAAATAACACACAGAGATTTACGTGGTTCGGCAATGTGCCTACATTCACGAGAGCGAGCGGTCGTTCTTTTCCATTATTGAAGTAAGGTTACATCTTAAGTATTTATATAACCCTAATATGGACGTATTTATAAAAATACCCCTGTACCGTACCGCGGGGCGTTGCCCCCGCACCCCCAACTAATCAACGTCCCCTTTATATAAATCCCGCTCCAGCATCTGCCTCCTTGTCATTATGCACACAACAAATATGAACCACACATACTCTAACATCATGCAACCTAAGCACTCTCTAGTGATGAGGGCTGGAAATGGTTTGGGGTGACATCCTCGCCTCCGCGAGAACTTAACTCATGAGTCAAACAAAAAGCATGAAGTTTGATGGCCTAGAGCTCAACTCTTCCACAAAGTTGGAGCAATCCCCAGGTCCTTTTGGTCAAAAGTTGCCTATTAAAAAGTTGAATTTCCTCGACACGACAGAAGCAATGATTGCCGCGAACCGTAAATGTTGTCTCGAAGTCGCAGGACCTCTGTCATTATTGAGTCGCGAGACCCATGTCATTGGCTCCCGGACAAACTGATCATCTACCCACATCACCTTGAAGCAGCAAAACCAATTGCGTGCCTGCTCGACTGCTTATAAGTTCAACAATGGTGTATTGGTGCAGCCTTCAAGTTTTCATTTTCATATTTACTCGAGGAGGTCTACTCTACACTCTTAAGCTTTACAAAGAAAAACGGTCCCTTATTCTAGAGAATCTCGGTCAATGAGTTCAGCAATTCGGGTTGCTGATATCTCGCGGCAAACTAAAATGGAGGAGCTGCGAGGCTTCATGTGATATACCCCCACTAATTCACAAAATGAATAAGGCGTTCTCGAGCAACAAGCTAGCTTCCCACGAATGTCGCGGATATCTTGCCAGGACACCGACCATATATGTATTTGTCACGACTGTGTCTATTTGGGTACCTTACTCCTCGAGTATTCCGCTGAGGAGTAAACTTCTGCAAGTTTGTAGTAGACATCTGGAGATTTCATACTTCCCAAAATTCTCATGGTCACGGGTCCAACCAACCTCATTGTTTTGCCAAACACTACTACGGGAAAAGCGTCACTACGGCGGCACAACCTTAATCCTTATTCAAGCTTTACCAAGCTAAGTCATTAGTTTATCAAGTCAAATATGTGCCAGTCGAGAATGATTTCGAGCGACAAACTCACCTTATGGGTACACTCCGGTCCCGCGAGCTCATTTTGTGGCCCCTCAGCAAGAAAATTCCCTCACCCAATTCAATGCGGGGCTGCTATACATGTCATGTACCATTGCCAACAACTGAATCGAACCTCCGCGGCTTGGGTTTCTTATAAAGGATGCCTGCCACAACTGCCTTGCAACGATACTTGAGATAATTTGAATGTAAAAAGCAGCCCATACTACGACATTCTTTGTGCTCGCTTCAAATGGGAGAGCACTCTCGGACCTTCTTTTGGCCGCGAGACCTATCAATAATCATTGTGAGGCAGACTCATGTGAAAAGGAAAAAATGCACGAGGAAGTGACGTGAGCAGCACTTAGCTTGCCTTCCTCGAATTGATTGGCTTATCTTGCCATTATCCGCGGGATACTAGGTGAAGAAAATTAAAAGGCCAAGGCCATATGTTATGCAGTTAACATGCTGCATGATTATCTTCAGATGCATAACTATGGAGCAAATTAATACACTTGCAATGAGCGAGAGTTTATTTCGCTGTGAGACCCAACAGTGGTCACCGCAACGTACAAAAGCTCGACATAGGCGTTGCCTTTTATCATCCAACGAAAGTTCAATTCTAATGCAATTGCCTTGAAGATTGAAGGCATAATAAAAAGGGATCAAATGATCTCCGGTGAACACGACAACCTCCACATGGAACCAATCTTCTCTCTTGAGACGGCTACGAGGCTTGCTGTGGATAGGGCTTGCCTCTGTGTCATTGATGTTTCTGAATTAAAATCCTTTGTTCCACAGTACAACCAAAGGGGAAATCATGTAATGCTACCATGGGTCCATGTACAGAAGGGGGCCAACCTCATTTCACCGTTATGCTCACTAAACTTGGCAATTCATATTCTACCTAGTTTTACTCGCGGCCATACAAAACAAAAGCAAACCGCAACTATGGATCATCTCTCCATTGGCTTGGATATTTTCCGGGGTATCTCAACGCAATCTATGTGTATTACTACCTCTATTCTAATTATTGCAAGGACCGCAACTATGTTATCAGCAAGTCATTGAACCCAAACTATTGCTTCTCGGAGGCAATGTCTCCAGTTAGGGGCTGGTTAATAAACTGCAGAGTATTGNAACAAGTCATTGAACCCAAACTATAACTCTCTTATCAATGCCAAGATGATGATTTGCAAGCTTTGATTCCAAAGCTTCTCGGAGGCAATGTCTCCAGTTAGGGGCTGGTTAATAAACTGCAGAGTATTGCTCCAAGTTATATCTATGAGTACATCAAATTGATGCATATTTTCTTATGGCCTAGTGTCAAATGGAAGCATTGGACCAGACATGGGCTCATTAAAATGCAAAGGTACTTCCTTGGATCATCTATGTGTCTTGGGAAATGGATCCCTCGCAAGATAATGATCACAGTTCAACTAAATAATTCAGCGACTAATTGAAGAAGACTCTACTATCCTACTTCGAAAATGGTATTCTTAATCATCATGTGGAGGGATTTCAGAAATGATGCACGCATGGGTTCCCCTTCATAACCTAATATGAGCAGTGTTATAAAATCAAACGATGACAATAAAGTGAAATTAAATCAAAGAATGATAAGAATACAACCCAGACAATCACACAACATAGAATTTACGTGATTCGATAATTTGCTTACATCTACAAAGCTATAGGAATTTCAATATTCTCAACAACGAATACATTATTCGGGTCGGGTCAACATTCGGATCGCACACAAACAAGACTCCACAAAAGAAACCCAACAAGCAGGGGCAAAGAGCCTTGTCTACAAGGCAAGAATGATGTCGTGAGCATTGAGAAGAACGCACTACACATAGTTCGCCCTTCGCTGCGAAAGTACAAATGGAGTCTCGTCCAAAAGTCGAGAGTGGCACCACAAGCATATCGCCGTAGAAATGGTAAATGGTAAATGGATCTTAATCTAAAAGGGCAAAAGTGGCACTACGAGCATCGGGGGCAATCCTAGCATGACCTAGCTAGTCCGCCTCTCTTCCACCACAAAAATGATAAATGGTAATTGTTTTAACTTTAATATTCTAAACTCAAGCGCAGGTTGAGCGCAATAATATAATTTTTGGAAGATCGAGGTCGAACCCTCAAGGAATTGTAACAAAAAAATAATCACACAAATACTAAAACNTGTAAACTCAAGCGCAGGTTGAGCGCAATAATATAATTTTCGGAAGACCGAGGTCGAACCCTCAAGGAATTGTAACAAAAAAATAATCACACAAATACTAAAACAAACTTAAAAATAAATGATTTGTTTAGGAAATTGTTGAATAAAAAAAGTTGATTTAAATAATTAAAACAGTAATAAAAATACTAGAGTATTGGGTACTCCCTTTCAATTGCATACAATAATGATTAAAGACTTAAATCTTAACTTAAGATAAGAATCAGATGTTGGTTAATTCAAATAACAAATCAAGTAAGAAATCCTGAAGTTATAATCAAAAGATTATTTAGGAACCTGAATAATCAAACAATTATATTATTTTATGAAATAATTATAATTACCTCAAGCATGGAATAATCAATTTTTTTTTCGCCGAAAAATTCAAACAANTTGGTTAATTCAAATAACAAATCAAGTAAGAAATCCTGAAGTTATAATCAAAAGATTATTTAGGAACCTGAATAATCAATCAATTATATTATTTTATGAAATAATTATAATTACCTCAAGCATGGAATAATCAATTTTTTTTTCGCCGAAAAATTCAAACAATCGATGTACATGGCAAAACGACTCAAGGATTTTTACAAAACAAAAACTTTGCTATAAGATCAGAAGTTAAATTAATAAAATATATCATAAATCATTAAACTCAGAATCAATAACATTATCGTACTTTATTGAGAGGTTTACCCCTAGCCCTAGCTTAGCCTTCTAGCCAGACATGACGAACAAAAATAAAAAATAAAGAGNAAAACAAAAACTTTGCTATAAGATCAGAAGTTAAATTAATAAAATATATCATAAATCATTAAACTCAGAATCAATAACATTATTGTACTTTATTGAGAGGTTCCCCCCTAGCCCTAGCTTAGCCTTCTAGCCAGACATGACGAACAAAAATAAAAAATAAAGAGATGGAAAAAAGAATAATAATAATCTCTAAATGAAAATCCCTATTTATACTAAAAAATAAATCCTAAGTATAGGTAGAAGATATAAGGTTGTCTTGGAAGGAATTCCTTTCCCAAAAAGAAGTCTTGTAAGGTTAGATCTCGTGCATAAAATCTTTGAGGCGCGGGTACAAAATCTGTCCAGATTTTGAGCTTCAATTTCGCATATTTAGATGTTGAATTACGAAAATTTCGTGAAAACACTTTTGTAGCCTTTGAAATCTTCTTTTCAACCCCCAAAAATCAAATAAATAAGATATCAAAGTCAAAAGTTATGACCAAAATACTGAAAACGTGTCAAATCCTTATTTTCTAAGATACTTTTCTAATCTAACTCTAAATAAGTTTTCTTTCAACTTTGACTCTAATAAAAATTAAATTGTTATCATATCTTCAAGTCTTCCTATTTCAATTTTGACTCTTCAATCCTTATCAATTATGATTCTTCCTCTAGTGATTGATTCATTTGCTTTATCCATTATTACTTTAAATCAACCAATTTACCTGCAAAATAAACCAAACAACTAAAAAAAGTATTAAACTAGGAAATCAAAGAATTTAACACATTTAATCACAAATAATATGCAGTTAACCAATCATTAAATATAATAAAATAGAAATTTTGATGGTTAATCACACCCCAACCTAAATATTACTAGTCTCTAGTAATACATAAATTCTAAAATCTAAAAACTAAAAACAAAATAAAATAACTAATAAAATAAAACACAAATCCATTTTCGTAGGCCTCACGATTGCATTTAGCATATGCAACAAGCCTTTAAACCCCTAGGTTCCCCCTAGTGGACGAGTACAGTCTCGTGAGGGTTTTCAGAAATGATACCTACAAACATCACCAAGTGATCAAATATTTGAATAATAATTTTATAACACAAATTGCTACCATAATATAAAAAATTCTAAGACACAAGTCTTTTTTTAAGCACATACAAAACAAAATATAGAACTTACACGCCATATAAATGTATGCACTTATCATGTTCCCATATAAAATTGTGTGTAGTGTGAATTAACCATATCAAGTTAGCAATTTGTCCGATAATCACCTCTTCAACTATCAACTATTCGTCTCAATGCCAAATTTCACTAGATAATTCACTCATAAAAGATTCTCTCATATTATAATAACTATGCCCTCAAATATCACATGTGAGAAGAAGATGTTTAAGTCAAAACAAAATAATGCTCACATGTTCCATTAAAAAAAAAAAACTTAATCCAAAAGAAAAGGATTTGATATAGTCTTATGAAAGGAAATCAACACACAATATATAAACAATCATCATTCTCTTTCTTACTCACACAAGTCATGCATCTATCAATACATTCTTGAGATCAAATAGGTTTTTATTTAATGTTTTAATGGAGCCTTGAGACTAGGGTTTTGAAACAAAGGATATTTAAGAATTCAAAAGACTATCTCCAGAGAACATGTACATTACACAACCAATCTTCTTTTATGGCCTTTCACTCTTCACCCTTTAAAAACATAATTTTCAACATTTGCTCATATTTTTTCAAAACTATGCTTGCTATTCTTTTCTATGTCTTTTTTTTTTCAATCTACTAGACATATAATCATTCTTTTGTTTTTTTTCAACTTTTTTTTCTTTTTTTAGCAAGACAATTGAATATATATACTTCTTTTTAGCCAAACATCTAATGCAAGTATTCACAAGTATGCAAAAAAAAATTTTCACAATCTTTGAACGTCTTTTCCCAACCAACATCTTCCAAATTACATAAATAATAAAATGTTCAATCTCAGGATAACCAAGAGTAAAGGATAATATATTTTTTTCATTGGCTTGGTTATTATATGTTGGGTATAAAAAATAAAATTTTGCTTTGGCTTCTAGGGATAATAATATTCAAAGAATAAGGCTCAGACTCAAGTAATATCAAAGATGGCCTAAAATCATATCTCAAGAGTTTTGATAACACATTTTCCATGCAAATAATTTAAAGTCAAGCAATCATTCATAATATTAGTGTTGATCAAAACAAAAATAATGAAACTATTAAAGGAGATTAACTGAATAAAAATATTCTTTTATTGAGTAAATGTAAGTAACCCTCCAAAAAAGATTGGATCAAAACTCACCAAAATTTTTATGCATCTTCACTTTATGTTTCAAGTTCTCAAGGTAAAATACCTAATAAATTTTCAACTTGGTAGAGTCTATAGTGCACAAATTGTGAGTTTTTAAAAGAACATGATATGAGATACAAACGTATAGAATAAAATTCTATATAATGCTTAAACAACTGCAAATTTAAAGCTACGTAAATCATTTCTATATTGTGGTGTCAAATTATGCATAAAAATGTTATTTAGATAAAAAAAAATTTTAGACTAAAATTTAAATAAACTAAAAATTGTCACAACACAAAATACATCCACACCCGCCAACCTAAATTCAACATTGTCCTTAATGTAAAAATAAATACTTTAATGCTCAATAAAAATAATGAACAAAGATCAAAGGGATAGGAATACTTGGTGCCGTAAAAACTCTAAAACCTAAAAATAAAAACTCAACAAACAAACAAAAATTATAAATTGAAACAAACAGNAATGCTCAATAAAAATAATGAACAAAGATCAAAGGGATAGGAATACCTGGTGCCGTAAAACCTAAAAATAAAAACTCAACAAACAAACAAAAATTATAAATTGAAACAAACAAAAAATAAAATAAAATAAAATCTAACTACAATGTACAAATAAAAATAAAAGCTCACACTCAATCCGGCTTAAAGTCAGATTTGAATATGCGACCATTCAAATCTTCCTTCAAGTCAAGCTTGGGAGCTTTATCACTAGATGAAACTGGTAGATTGGTTTTTGGTGGTAGTTCTTTAAATTTCTATCTCCATTCCTTCATTTCAAGAACCTTTGAAGAATTCAACAAATTAATTAATTCAAAAATATCAAAATTATTTTCATTCATCTCTAACAGAGAAGATTGTTCCAACAAGCATGCTTCAAGTGAATCAAACAAAGAAGAATCATATACTCTGCTTGAAACAAGAGACTCAATCATATTAATCTCATCAACATTCCCTGGTTGTTTACACACATTAAAAATATTGAGCTCTAATGTCATATTTCCAAAAGGTAACTTTATTACACCACTCCTGCAATTAATTAAAGCATTTGAAGTTGCTAGGAATGGTCTGCCTAAGATAACAGGAATTTGAGCATTAGCATTTAATACAGGTTGAGTATCCAAAATTATAAAATCTACAGAAAAGGAAAAATTATCAACCTGTACTTACACATATTCAACCATACTGGTATTTTTACTTATCGATCAGCCAACTGAAGTGTAACTGAANGGTTGAGTATCCAAAATTATAAAATCTACAGAAAAGGAAAAATTATCAACCTGTACTAACACATATTCAACCATACTGGTATTTTTACTTATCGATCAGCCAACTGAAGTGTAACTGAAGTAGGCTTTAACTCCCCTAACCCTAATTATTTATATACTGAATAAGGGAGCAATTTCACACTAGCTCTTAAATCCAATAAAACCTGTTCAATTTTGTGGTTTCCTATAACACAAGAAATAGTGGGGCAACCTAGGTCTTTATATTTTGATGGAGTCCTATGTTGTATGATGGAAGATACANTGAAGTAGGCTTTAACTCCCCTAACCCTAATTATTTATATACTGAATAAGGGAGCAATTTCACACTAGCTCTTAAATCCAATAAAACCTGTTCAATTTTGTGGTTTCCTATAACACAAGAAATAGTGGGGCAACCTAGGTCTTTATATTTTGATGGAGTCTTATGTTGTATGATGGAAGATACCTGCTCAATCAAAAATGTCTTCTTTTGCACATTTAATTTCCTTTTAACAATACACAAATCTTTCAAAAATTTTGCATAAAAAGGTATTTGTTTAATGGCATCCAACAAGGGAATGTTGATTTTCACCTGCTAAAAATTTTTAACACATCATTATGCGTGTTTGGCTTGATAGAAGCAAGTAATCTCTGTGGGAATGGTGCAGGTATAACATACTTTTCAAGCTTATTGATTTCAGATTGGTCAAGTTTATCACCACTCTCAATAGGTTTTGAAATTTCATTAGATTCTTGAACTTTAGTAGGAATAGTTTTGTCAATTAGTTTTCCACTACGAAGTGTGGTGATAGACTTTACCTGCTCATGCAAAGTATCAGAAGTGCCAATTTCATTCACAAAAAATTGACCCTGTGGATTTGGTTGTGGTTATGCTGGGAACTTACCTTTTTACTGATGGCAAGGGTCAATAGTCAACTTAGTGATTGCATTTCTAATATCTTCAATAGCCTGAGTAGTTTGTCTTTTAAAATTTTCCTGCTTATTGTGTGTACTTTTGATATCATTTATGGCATGTGTGATTTGATTGATAAAATTTTTCTGACTCTTNTGCTTATTGTGTGTACTTTTGATATCATTTATGGCATGTGTGATTTGATTGATAAAAATTTTCTGACTCTTCATCATTTGTGACAATGCCTCCTCAAAATTTCTTTTAGGGGGTGGAACATAGGGTGCAATATTGGAGGAATTTTATTGAGGTGGTTGTGATGCATGATTTTCATTCCTCCAACTAAAATTAGGATGATTCTNAAAAATTTTCTGACTCTTCATCATTTGTGACAATGCCTCCTCAAAATTTCTTTTAGGGGGTGAAACATAGGGTGCAACATTGGAGGAATTTTGTTGAGGTGGTTGTGATGCATGATTTTCATTCCTCTAACTAAAATTAGGATGATTCCTCCACCCCGGGTTGTATGTGCTTGAATAAGGATTATTATAAGGTTTTGAAAANGTTGAGGTGGTTGTGATGCATGATTTTCATTCCTCCAACTAAAATTAGGATGATTCCTCCACCCCGGGTTGTATGTGCTTGAATAAGGATTATTATAAGGTTTTGAAAAAGTGTTTGTAGCATTTGCTTGATCATGCAAGACTTCTTTTAAAATAGGTAATATTGGACATTCTTTCATAGGATGTCCAGGGATCTCACAAATACTACACACCTCCTCAACAAGCACTAGGCCCACTTCATTAACCCTTTTGTACTTCATGGCTTCTACCCTCTTAGCTAAGGTGGCAATTCTAGCCCCTAGATCATCTTCCTCTCTTAGTTGATATTTACCCCCACTAGATTATGATGATTGTGCAATTTTACCTTTAGGAGGTTCTTGGAATGTGGCATTCCAAAATTGTGCACTTTCATCTAATTGATCTAAGTTGTCAAATGTCTCGTCTGGTTCCTTATTCATGAAATCATCATTGCACATCATCTCAACAAATTGACGCAACTGTGGGCTTAAACCCTTACAAAAGAAACTTATCACGCGCCAGCTCTCATAACCGTGATGTGGACAAGATGCAAGAAGGTCTTTAAATCTTTTACAACTTTAATAGAAATGTTCAGACTCTTTTTGAGAAAAATTCATTATTTACCTTTTTAAAGAGTTTGTGCGATGTGCGGGAAATTTTTTTTTCAGAAATTATTTTTGCATCTCAAGTCATGTACCTATGGTCCTAGATATAAGTGAATATAACCAAATCTTTGTTTTTTCCTTTAATGAAAAAGGAAACAGCTTTAATCTAATTGTATTCACTGAGACATTCTGATCATGGAACGTAGCGCATATATCCTCAAATTCTCTAATGTGTAAATACAGATTTTCTAAATTTAGGTCAAGAAATTTTGGGAGTAATGCAATCATGACAAGTTTGAAAACAAAATTTGTGGCATTTAATGGAAAGATAATGCATGCAGGTGCAGTGTAGCGTGCAGGCTGTAGATATTCACACAAAGTCCTACCCTGATTAGCATTTAAACTATCCACATCGTTCTCATCATGATTACTTACTCTATCAATATGGTCCTCATGTTCAGAAAGATCATCTTGTCTATTATTATTAGGAGTAGCAGCCATTGTATGAAGAGAATGATTTAAATCAGATAAACCAAATAAATTTCTAAACAGAGTATCTAAATCTTCTCTTATTAAATAACCACTCAAGTCACGATGTCAAGAACTCATAAACCAATAAACAAAACTCAATAGATCATAAATCTAAATTAACTAACTAAAGAAACAAATTGCAATAGAATGAATAAAATAATTAAAAAAATTAGAACGAAGTTACCGGATCTCCGAAAAATCGCAAATACCAAAAATCTCAAAGATGTGACGGCTCCTTGTCCTCCAATTCTCCAGTAACGGCGCCAAAAATTTGCTTCAACTTTAATATTGTAAACCCAAGCGTAGGTTGAGTGAAGTAATATAATTCTCGGAAGATCGAGGTCGAACCTGCAAGGAATTGTAACAAGAAAACAATCACACAAATACTAAAACAAATTTGAAAATAAATAATTTGTTTAGGGAATTGTTAAGTAAAGAAAGTTGNAACAAGAAAACAATCACACAAATACTAAAACAAATTTAAAAATAAATAATTTGTTTAGGGAATTGTTAAGTAAAGAAAGTTGATTTAAATAATTAAAACAGTAATAAAAATACTAAAGTATTAGGCACTCCCTCTCAATTCCATACAATAATGATTAACGACTCAAATCTTAACTTGAGACAAGAATCAGATGTCGGTTAATTCAAGTAAAAAATCTTAAAGTTATAATCAAAAGATTATTCAGGAACCTGAATAATCAACCAATTATATTATTTTATGAAATAATGATAATTACCTCAAGCATGGAATAACCAGTTATTTACTCGCAGGGAAATTCAAGCAATCGATATACATGGCACAACGACTCAAAAAATTTTACAGAACAAAAACTTTGCTATAAGATCAGAAGTTAAATTAACAAAATATCATAAATCATTAAACTCAGAATCAATAACATTACCGTACTTTATTGAGAGATTCTCCCCTAGCCCTAACTTAGTCTTCTAGCCAGACATGACGAACTAAAATAAAAAATAAAGAGATGGAAAAAAGAATAATAGTAATCTCTAAATGAGAACCCCTATTTATACTAAAAAATAAATCCTAAGTATAGGTAGAAGATATAAGATTATCCTGGAAGGAATTCCTTTCATACAAAGAAGCTTTATAAGGTTAAATTCCGTGCATAAAATCTTTGGGGCGCGGGTACAAAATCTGTCCAGACTTCGAGCTTCAATTTCGCATATTTAGAGGTTGAATCACGAAAATTTTGTGAAATACACTTTTGTAACCCTTGAAGTCTTCTTTGTAACCCCCAAAAATAAAATAAATCGGATATTAGAGTCAAAAATTATGACCAACATATTGAAGATGTGTCAAATCCTTATCTTCTAGGATACTTTCCTAATTCAACTCTAAATAAGTTTTCTTTCAACTTTGACTCTAATAAGGATTAAATTGTTGTCATATTTTTAAGTCTTCCTATTTCAATCTTGACTCTTCAATCCTTATCAATTATGATTCTTCATCTAGTGATTGATTCACTTGTCTTATCCATTATTACTTTAAATCAACCAATTTACCTGCAAAATAAACCAAATAACTAGAAAAAGTATCAAACTAGAAAATCAAAAAAATTAACACATTTAATCACAAATTAAATGTAATTAACCAATCATTAAATATAATAAAATAATAATTTTAATGGTTAATCAATAATTGGATACCCTCAGAGGTAAAATAGTACATTATTGCGCCTTAACATAGAGCAGTGCAGATAAAGCAAGATTTTCAGTCTCGGCTCGAGGTACAGGACTTCGAAGGCTTAGTCTGCTGGAGCAGTCCACCCAATGTATTGCTCACTACCTATTGGGTCCGACATGACTGGAATCCCGAGAGACTCCGATAAAGGGGTCGATCGTTTGGATCAACAAATAAAATGAGCATGATTTTCAATCTCGACCCGAGACAGATCTTCAAAGGCTCAGTCTGCTAGAGCAAGCCTCTAGTTGTATGGCTCGCTGCTCATTGGGTTGGCCCTGATAGGGATCTAGAAAGATTCTTACACAGAGCCGACTATCTGGATCAACAAGTGGGATTTCTTGGTCATCCTTGTATTGGTATTTTTCAACAAGAGTTTATTATTTTCTACGGATACTGGCATTACTTGTATAGGCTCACCTCAAATTGGCTCCCATTAAGTTGACACATCACTTTGGCTATTAGTCTATTCAGGCTCTCACAAGCGNTTTCAGTCTCGGCTCGAGGTACAGGACTTCGAAGGCTTAGTCTGCTGGAGCAGTCCACCCAATGTATTGCTCACTACCTATTGGGTCCGACATGACTGGAATCCCGAGAGACTCCGATAAAGGGGTCGATCGTTTGGATCAACAAATAAAATGAGCATGATTTTCAATCTCGACCCGAGACAGATCTTCAAAGGCTCAGTCTGCTAGAGCAAGCCTCTAGTTGTATGGCTCGCTGCTCATTGGGTTGGCCCTGATAGGGATCTAGAAAGATTCTTACACAGAGCCGACTATCTGGATCAACAAGTGGGATTTCTTGGTCATCCTTGTATTGATATTTTTCAACAAGAGTTTATTATTTTCTACGGATACTGGCATTACTTGTATATGCTCACCTCAAATTGGCTCCCATTAAGTTGACACATCACTTTGGCTATTAGTCTATTCAGGCTCTCACAAGCGTCACCAAGTCCCATGTTAGTCACGACCTCCATCAACTATGATCTCTGTCAGACCGCGACTGACTCTTAAGCCTCGCATCAGGGGCCAAACTTTGGTCAGTGGGTTAGAACTTGCGTCAGTTGAGCCAACCTTCACTCCAAAACCACAGTCAATGCAACAAGCCTCCTAAATCGCAATGCTCAAGGAATAGTGTCAAAAATTTTCAAGACCAAGGGTCATGATCTTCAGTGTTTATGCCATATTTTTTCAAAAGTGCTTGGCACAACCTTAACTGAGCCCCTCAGCCCAAACTTCAAAGTATACTTCAAAACCTCGACTGACCCTAACTGAGCTCTTTCTTGTGGTGGGTCATCCAAGTGGATTTGCAGTGGTACACCAAGGGATGTCGAAGTCTTCGCGGCCATTATGCATGCAAAGCCCATCAAAATAAGGTCCATGCATGCAAGGGCAACTAACCACGATAATATTTTTGGCAATAGATAAGTGACGACAAAGGACTTGGGCCAATTTTATGAAAAAAATTTAGTTTTTTTATCACCACTACGGTCGGCTCACAAACGACAGTTACATTCAAATGACAAGTGCGGACNGATGATCAGATTTTAGTGAATAATATATCGATGTAGATTTTTTGTCCGTGGATATAGGTACAGTGTACCAAAGTAGATATGATGTATCAAATCACGTTTTATATTTGTATTATGTTTTTATTATTTTTCTATCTTTAAATTTTTATCTTTCAACAAATATTATTTATATTAATTATCTGCTGTGCAAAACCACAAAGAATAAGGTTGGTGGTATTGCTGTACAATATAACACTCTGCCAGTTTAGTGTGAACCGAAAGCAAATTGAGTCACTCTAACCTAAGGCAAATTACTTTTGAAAGTAGTCTACGGTANCATGTGCGACGTCATCTAGGCACGATGTCCTCAGGCACAATATTGCAAGAGGGCGACATACATTCCCATCGTATTAGAAGTGAAAAAGTGGACCCTTCACCAAGTATGGACAGGAGTGGAATCGTAAAAGTATGGTGCAATCTCTGTGAAACTCGTCTCCCCTGCTAAGGGAATGGTATCCTCAACCTATTGGACACCATTGCTCGACTGATCCACTAAACTAAGAGGAGATGTTCCCACCTAGAGATATGGAAGTATGACCCTCCTCAAGGGAGAATTGAGCAATGGGGATGGATAAGCACGATTGTCAACTTCGGCCTGGGGCAAGGTTTCAAAGGTTTAGTCTGNCAAACAATCTATTTTATGAGGGTTTTTATTTAGCCAACGGAGTTGGAAGTCGACTCTAAAATGTCTCCTAGAAGCATATTTTACTTTTGAATGGTGAAGCATTGACCATTGAGATCTCCTAAGAGCATGTAAGATGCGGGCAAAGATGCACAAATGATACAGGTCAAGACGCAGGCTCTTGAAAGACAGAGAGGATTTTGGCGACTCTGAAGAGCAGGTTTGCACGTAGTGCTTGAAAAAAAATTGGTGAATCAGAATTAAGGGTGATAAGATCGATCTTGAGCATGACCAAAATTGAAGAGCTTGGTTTAAATGAGACTGTTGGAATTTGACTCAAACTCCTTAGTTATCATGAATGAGAATTTATTGGATAATCAATGTGAGAATCTTATATGAAATAGGATTATATTGGAAGAGTTTTAATATACCATAAAGATGTATGTTATACATGTGATAGGAAAAATAAAGATTAAGTTGTATCTAAATAAGTTTGAGTTATAGCATTTTATCCTTATAAATAGGGTTGACTATTATGTAATCAATTATCAGATGATCAGATTTTAGTGAATAATATATCGATGTAGATTTTTTGTCCGTGGATATAGGTACAGTGTACCAAAGTAGATATGATGTATCAAATCACGTTTTATATTTGTATCATGTTTTTATTATTTTTCTATCTTTAAATTTTTATCTTTCAACAAATATTATTTGTATTAATTATCTGGTGTGCAAAACCAACAAAGAATAAGGTTGGTGGTATTGCTGTCCAATATAACACTCTGCCAGTTTAGTGTGAACCGAAAGCGAATTGAGTCACTCTAACCTAAGGCAAATTACTTTTGAAAGTAGTCTACGGTACCCCGAATAGACAAAATGGTATCGTGATGCTATTTATAATTTTTGTGGATATTTTTATTATTTTTATAGTAACTTGCAATCAATCATAACACCCATAAAAATTGTAAATCACTGTTTTTGTTGTAAATTAATTCATAAAAATTATAAAAAAGCCTATTAAAATTATAAAATTTAGAGATATAATACCAAATTGTTTTCGAGATAATAAATTATACTCTTTCAACCCCTTTAATCATGGCACTAATTATTTCGTTTTGTCCTCTCAACTATTACGTCTCACACTGCTGTACTTGAATTAACTTTATAATGTCCGAAATCTGTTCGCTCAAACATATCCTCCTAAAAGCATCCGCCCATTTCCAAAGGCAAACTCATTGCCATTGAGAAAGGTATATAGAAAGAAATCAATGGATTCGGTCCCTACTGTCTCAGAAAGTTACGTTTCAGAGATAAACAATTAACTTTTCGCATGTCACAATTGGAACAATGCAATAAGAATTTTCTTCCTTTCTTTTTCTGATAAGTAAAAAAAAAATTGATTTTAGAAAAAACACGATCGTAGAATATAGTTTGTAGTATCTGATAAATTTAGGAANAGATTTTAGTGAATAATATATCGATGTAGATTTTTTGTCCGTGGATATAGGTACAGTGTACCAAAGTAGATATGATGTATCAAATCACGTTTTATATTTGTATCATGTTTTTATTATTTTTCTATCTTTAAATTTTTATCTTTCAACAAATATTATTTGTATTAATTATCTGGTGTGCAAAACCAACAAAGAATAAGGTTGGTGGTATTGCTGTCCAATATAACACTCTGCCAGTTTAGTGTGAACCGAAAGCGAATTGAGTCACTCTAACCTAAGGCAAATTACTTTTGAAAGTAGTCTACGGTACCCCGAATAGACAAAATGGTATCGTGATGCTATTTATAATTTTTGTGGATATTTTTATTATTTTTATAGTAACTTGCAATCAATCATAACACCCATAAAAATTGTAAATCACTGTTTTTGTTGTAAATTAATTCATAAAAATTATAAAAAAGCCTATTAAAATTATAAAATTTAGAGATATAATACCAAATTGTTTTCGAGATAATAAATTATACTCTTTCAACCCCTTTAATCATGGCACTAATTATTTCGTTTTGTCCTCTCAACTATTACGTCTCACACTGCTGTACTTGAATTAACTTTATAATGTCCGAAATCTGTTCGCTCAAACATATCCTCCTAAAAGCATCCGCCCATTTCCAAGGGCAAACTCATTGCCATTGAGAAAGGTATATAGAAAGAAATCAATGGATTCGGTCCCTACTGTCTCAGAAAGTTACGTTTCAGAGATAAACAATTAACTTTTCGCATGTCACAATTGGAACAATGCAATAAGAATTTTCTTCCTTTCTTTTTCTGATTAGTAAAAAAAAATGATTTTAGAAAAAACACGATCGTAGAATATAGTTTGTAGTATCTGATAAATTTAGGAAACATGTCCACACCTATGGAAGGACAAATAACAAATCATTATCAATTGTCATGGCAGTGGGACCTAACAAGGTCTACCAGGATTGGTATGAATAACAATGCAGCGACAACGTTTCAGCGACGAGGGAGGCACGCAGTGCCACAAGAAGCATCAAGCACCGCAAAAGGGCGAATTACATCCTCATCACATCAAAAATGACAAAATGAAACCTCGATCAAGAATAAACAAGAGTGACACCATGGAGGTTTGGGAACAACCTTGACATGATTTGTCTTTCTCATTGCAGAAACAAGACATGAGCTAGGATTGCACATGCCGATAAAATTGGTATCCTTAACCTATGGGACATTGTTGCCCGACTAGCATATTGGACTAAGAGGAGTGGTCTCCATCGAGAGACAATGCAATATTGTCCTCCTTAAGGGAGCACTAAGCGATGGAGGCGGATGAACATGATTGTCAACCTTAAGCGATGGAGGCGGACGAACATCTAGGCAAGGTTTCGAAAGTTTAATCTGCTCGAGTAGGCCTCCCAGTATATTGTTCATTGTCCACTAAGATATGCTTGACTGTGGTCCATAGGGACTTTTAAGGTAACTAGGGTCGTTAGTTCAGACCAATGTATGAGATAATGGAACATGTATATTGGTGGCGGAAGGACTGAAATTATGTGAGTTTCTTCTATTGGGCACTTTGACAAAAGTCTCAATGAAGGGTTCAGAGAGCGAAAGGAGGACCTAGAGTAGGAGTATGTTGGGGGCATCGCAAATATAGTTATCCCGCAGTAACCAGTCAAGGTCATTGACCTTTGAAGCCCTCTTTTTGCCTCAGTTGACGCACCTCTCATTGGGGGCCAAATTTAGATCGCATTCTAGAAAATATCACGCCTAATTAATATTAGGACACATGGCTCGTGGTGTGCGGCCACCAATATAGTCACAATCGAGGTAGTTATATATTGGCGTAGGTGTCAAAGGGCAATGATGGGTAGCCCGACCTGTCTAATACTACGCTATAAATACTTGTATTACTTGTCCATTGCAGGACATTCATTACTATCTGGCCTAAGAGTATTTTCCCTCTCTACGTACCTTTTTGTCCACTGGTTGGCTCCTTCATTAATAGATAGTTTGATTTCTTTCCATCTCATCCACTTATCATACTCAAACCTTTGAGTATCATCGACATAGATACGCATGTCAGTCTCTTTTAACCACCCACTTACATTGTTCAAGGCGTACTTCATTACCCTCAGACTCTCACGATCATAACAAAACTAACTAGTTTAAAAGCAAAGCCTCTCACACCTCGAGAGACAAGACTCTCACATCTCTCGGAATTATGAACAACATGTTTCTTGGATGAGTTTGTGACCAACATGTCTTCCTCAACATGTATAAAACCTAGCCAAGTTACAATTTGACGGAGATCGAGTTAGGATTGATTCAATTAAAAGAAAAACTTGGGAATGATCACATGGTTTTTTGGGATCAACCTTAAATTTTCAAATTACATTGATTCATAATTCGCCCCAAAATTTTGTTAGTATGCTACTGGGTAAATAGTGTAAAGTTTTTCTATCGAATAATTAGAAGTAAAATGTACATAAAGAAGGAAAAAAAGTTGACAAAAAGAACGAATGAAAAGAGGCAAAGTGATGGAGGACATTTTTGGCGGAGAATACACTGATATCAGCAACGAGGACATGGTTCTCTCATATGTGATGACAATGCACTAGAGATAGAGCAATCTTTTATACTACGTAGGTTAAAGCAAATTTGGAATCACTGTGCCGTCGGAAGCCATTACAATGATCACGGGATTAGAATAAATATTGGGTGAAATGGTGACACTCAGAAATAGTTCAGTGATTGAGTCTACCATTTGATAATTTAATAGTTTCAAGTTCAATTCTTTCTCATCTCCCTTAATCTTTTTAAGAACATGTTCTAATTCAAGTCAAATCACAGTGATCAGTAGCTGAGCTCGAATGAATAGTTTACTTGCCTACACATTAATTTGTTTTGAAATAATAACACTACACGACAATAGTGACGATTTGTCAGGGTCCCAATCCAAAAAACGTTAAACTCACAGCACCTTTATACAAATTCATGGGCTGAATGTCTGTAGCAATAAGTTATGAAAGACTAATTAATACCCACTTTACATGTTTACTTTGAAAATTGAAGGAAAACCAAAGTGCAATGTACCTTTTTCCATTGAGAACTCANCTTTGAAAATTGAAGGAAAACCAAAGTGCAATGTAACTTTTTCCATTGAGAACTCAAACATAGTTGACATGTTTTTTATCCGGACTATCAATGATTTTGATGTACATTTTTCCATGCCTAAAAGTAAAATACTACTGCTATATTCAATGTTTGAAATACAATTAATATATTACAATAAAGCATTTAAATGAATAATAATGAACTAGGTCGGCCGGACCAGGCCATGCTATCTTCACCTCAGACTTGGCCCAACCAAGAATTTGATTGGGTCAACTTTTCAAGCCCTGACGCAACCCCATGAGCCTACGTTGCATTCCAAGCCCTGAATATTGTGGGTTGAGTTTTGAGCAGGGCTTCCTAGGACCCAGCGGTTGGGCATCCTTATCCATATTCAAATTTCTACAATACTAAAAGAATCAACGGAAATTTGTGAAAAAGTACACTATATTATATTTCTTTGTGTAAAAATATCTCAATATAAAATATATGTATATAAATATCTTTATGTGTAAATATTTGATAAAGAGGTACACTTTTGTTAAATTGTAATTTTTTCTCTTATGAAATTGTCATTTTCCTTTATTAATGAGAAACAAATATAAAAGTTATATTAGGGATTCAGTTTCTTAATTTTATGTTATATATTGTTTGAATTTTAAATTATATTTTTCTCTTTCATTCAACTGAAGTTATTCAAACATTTATGTCTTCTCTAAATTTGTATAATTTTTTTTTGTTTTTTTTTATAAATCGTAATGTGGAATATATTTTTTCACCTTATATAATACCATTGGTTGTTATGAGTATTTTTTTCCATGGATATTTTAAATTTAAATTTATATGTGTGATATTCGATATGTTTATAAGTAGCAATTATATATGTCGTATTAACACAGTGATACATGTCACATTGGCATAGTAGTACAAGTCAATGTCACACTGATATCAGCTTATGTTATACTGTTACAAATCAATATCACACTGCATACATTGACATGACACATTGCACAATGCACATCATGAATAACTAAATCTAATGTAAATAAGATTACATAGTATCACAAACAAACAAAAGAGAGTGGTGAATTGTGTTTGTGGTGGAATTAGAGTTGTGAGGAGGTGATGATAACATGTAAGGTCTGTTGTGAGAATACAGTTGTATATGATTTCTTTGTTTTTTTTTTTTTTTGGTAAATGATCGAACACTTGGTGTGCATGTAGTACCAAGCACCAAAAACAGAAAGGTAGTTGAAGGAAAAAAAAGTATATAAAAAAAATGTTGAGAGAAACAACGTTTTTCTTGAGTTATTAACTTCTTTTCCAAAAACTTCAACAAGCTCAATTGTCGTTCTTCACCACAATGTAAACCTTCTTCTTCATCGATGAAGTTCAGTTTAGTCATCACCGTCTATTACAGAGATTTTCACTTATTCACAGTGAACCCATCAAAAAACACATAACTTATTCACAGTGATTTTCACTTCTTCTTTAATGATCAACATGACGTTTTGAAAAGAATGGAAGTTTTAGGGAAGTTTTTTTCATCAATCTTTGAAGAATGGAGGTTTTTCGATGATATTGAAGGAGTTTATGAGTAACAGTTGATATCCCTGATGTTTTGGATGTGTAGGCAAATATTTAAGAATCTATTCCCTTCTACAAAAAGAATAGTTTAGACATTTTGTTATGTATTATGTACTTTTTGACTGATATTTTTAAATATAGTACTTTTTGTCCTATATTTTCAAAAAAAATTATTGCCCCTGAAATCCCAAGAATCAACTTATGAGTGAGAGTCTTTGAAACTTTTTCTCTCCAAATTCTATTTGTCATAATTTTGAATTATTTAATTGACTTTCTCCAATTAAATTCCAATATTTGGCTTATGTAATCACTTCAAACTTTTTTAATAATTACTACTCATTTAAATTTATTATCATATTTATTAACTACTTTACATTTAAATTTTTATAAAAATATTAATTTAGCGCATTAGTAAGTAAAATTTTAATAATGTTAGGAAGAGATGGGGGTATGGGTGATTGTGGGCTGGAGTGGGGTAAGAATAGGGGTGGTGATGATAATAATGATGATAATGAAGAGATATTACAAATTTTGTGCATCACAAGGGGTGACCACTAATACTATATACTAAAAAATCAATTTAGGTGAGAGTTTTGAAAAAAATTTCATCCTCAATCCAATTTTCTCTTAATTTTGAATTATATAATTAGCCTCCTCCAATTGAAGTCTGACATATGGCCTATGGAACCACTCACAACTTTTTAATAACTATTTCATATTTGAATTTTCATTATCTTAATTAACTACTTTACATTTGTATTCTTTTCTAATATCTAAACATATTAGTAATTAATTTCTAATAATGTTAGGATGGAGTGGGAGTATAAGTGGAGGTGGGGTGCGAGTAGGGCTGACGGTGACAATGAAATGATATTACAAATTCTATAAATCATACGAAGCGACCACTAGTTATATATTAAAAGTATCAATTTTGGAGAGATAGTGTTTGGGAAACTTTCCCTCCCCAAATTCTATTTTCTCCTAAGATTGAATTATTTAGTTGGCTTCTCCAATTGAATTTTGTTGGACTAAAATAGTTTTTTAAGTGTAAAAACTAATTTTTTGGTCGACTTTCAGTCTAAATTAAAGTGGGACCTGTTCGTTGTTTCGAGTAAACTTTTGTGGGTTCATATTCTACTCCGTGAGGAGAATAATGTAATATATTCACTTGCTTAAATCAAGTAAAAAATGAATGAGAAAATAGGGTCCAAAATGACCCTCTTTAAATGTGGAAATAAAGGTTGTACAATGTAGGATTTGACATCAATCTCACATTGGTTAAGGAAGAAATTCTACATGGGCATATAGAACCCAAAGGATACCACAATTTTATGAGCAGAGCAAGCGCCAACATACCTTCTATAGAAAATTTCTTGCAGAATTTATAGTTGGCCAATTAAAAAATAGAGTTTCATTTTGCAAAGCAATGAAAAAAGCTATTGAATTAACTAAACAAGCAGATACAAAAGGAATTCAAGAACAAATTGTAGGGCACATCAACAGAAAAGAAATTGCACATGTCGAATGAATCAAAGAAAATCATTCGGGCTAAAATTGATTATTGTTCATATTCTATTACAGACGCGCGCATCGCCCGCCACACATGCCCCTACCGGTTGGGTGTGGCCATGATTTAAACTCAAGCCCTATCTATTTAGAGAAAATTCGTTTAATTAATAAGACGTGAATTTTTTAATCCGAAATTTAATTTTCGATATCCATTGGATTACACTGGTTCAGATTTTTTGCTTCCCTCAAATCTGAAATTTGAGTTGTGTTTGTTCATAGAGAACAGTTACACAATTGGTGTCTTCTAGCTGCATGTGATTGCTAGGTTGCATCAGTCACCATTCTCCCTATAAATAATTCAGTCACATAATCATTTTGCATCCAATTCATCTTATACATTCTTAGTCATTTAAGGTAGTCTCATACACCATTAAAGCAGTTTACATTTGGAGAGTACACAACACAATTCTGGTTCACTGGATGAGTAGATTGGAGTTATACTTCTACTTTTGTGAAGATCATTGTATCCTGCAAGACAGACGTTTTATATTTCACAAGCACCGTGTGTGGGGGCAAAATATGTTTTAAGGATATTGTATCAAACACTAGTTTTGATGTACATAAAGTTCAATAACAGTTTTCGTTCTACAAATCGAGTTAATATTGATATTAGTTTGACAAACAATTACGCGCAACTGTTTCGTTAAGATTATTGTAACTGTTTCGTTAGTCCTTCTGCAACTGTTTCAATTTTCTGTATAATTATTTCACACTTGATTGTTACTATTTTGTTATAAATTACATATTTTAAATTAAAAATTTTAATAAGTGATTTTATTATATTTGAAATACCACAAACAACAAATTTCAACACGTGGTTTTTGTAACCCTTTTCACCTCTATTAACTACTATACATTTAAGTTTTGAAAAATTATCAATTAAGTACATTAGTAAGTAATTTTTTAATCATGTGAGGATCGGTGGGGTTACGGGGCGGTGGTGTGGGAGTATGGATGACAGTGGCGATGAAGAAATATTACAAATTATGTGCATCACACGAAACAACTATTAGTTGTACTGTATATTAAAATAATCAATTTAGGAGAAACGGGAAGAGCTTGAAGAACTTTCTCTCTGCAAATCTTATTTTCTCATAATTTTGAATTATTTAAATTCATATGTAATTGAATTTCAACATGTGATTGATGTAACAATTACCAACTTTTTGGTAACCACTTCACATTTTGAAGTTCAGACCTTCTTTATTAATTACTTTGTATTTAATTTTGTTTATAAAATATCAATTTAGTATATTAATAAGTAAATTTTTAATAATGGTATAATAAGTTGAGAGTAGAAGTTGTCTAATTACAAAATAATTGGAGCATACTCCAATTCATAATAGCCTTCTCTCCAATTACAAAATAATTAAAACATCTTTCAATTCATTTTTCATGGGGGAGGATCTATCCACATTAGCAAATAAATTGAATGATCCTTCAATGATTTTGTAAATGGCAAGGGGCCTAACCCATAACAAAGGGATGTTAATAGCAAGGGGGTGTTGTGGAAAAAATATTGAATATTGTTGGTATATTATGTCAATAGTATCACGTGATGTAACAATCTACTACCACTTAAATACGTTAGTAAATGGACTTCACTAAAACTCATTACCTTCCACTTATTTTATCTTTTTTGCTCTTTTCTTATAGGATTATACCATGTCAATAATACTGATATATCAATAATAGACGGGCACATATTTTTAAGGGATTTTAGTGTAATTTGTTAAATATTACAGGTCTGAATGATTAAGTAATAAATTTCAGAGAGTCCAGACGTAATTTATCGTAACAAATTATAATCAGAGAGAATGACAGACAGAGGAGACAGGCGGCGAAGACGGAGAGGGTGGGTAGTGCTACTGAGCTCATATTATCTGAACCAATTTTTGGCACTTTTTGACTGCTGTGTAGTTCCATTAACGCGCTTCGAGATGAGCAATAACTCTCTCTGTATCCCTAACCGTCTCTGATCATTCTGTCATCTTCATCTTCTTTGGTAAAGCCCTGATAATCATTGTTCGAAGAATTTTTTTTTTTTCTTTTCTTTTCTTGATCATCCTTTCTTTTTGAGAAATTCAGCTAAAAGCAGAGTGATTATGGCGACTCAATCCTCCTCAGCTCCTCCGGCTCCGACGGACAACAAACCCCAAAACCCAGGTGTGACTTTCCGTATTAAATCTTTGGTGCTTTTTTGAAAATTTGACTTTCGACTAAACTATCTCTTTGGATTACGAGAAAGATTTGAAAAAACCTGCATCAATTAATCTAAGTAGTTTACATTAGAAATCGTTGGGCAGAGTTTCGCAAAGGATACAATATATGTAACCCCAATTTTACTTATTCTCGCTTTATATGCGATTTCTCAATGATTAAATGGAGCATTTTGCCTAATTTGCGTTCGTTTCAAGTGGCTTATACATGTCCAACTTGTTTACTATATGGGATTTTTCATTTGATGTAGTTTATGAGTTGGTGGTCTTGAAATTTTGCTACTTTTTAACAGAATCCATAAGTTTATTATTATTCTTTCACCCAAGTTTTGACAGTCATTGAAATAAGAGCACGGAGTTGCATTACCTTTAGCTTAAAAGCAACAATGCTAGACCTAAACTGTGTATAAATGAAAACCTCCAGGAATTGATTGGTTAAATTTTGGTAAAACTTTTAATTTTAGCAATGGGAATGAAATTATGAATTAAAAACCCATAGTCAGTCAAACTCGTGTAATTCCATCCAATTGAGGATTGTAATGAAATAACCACAAATATTTTGCCCTATATCTCAGCTTGGCCTCATAAGCAAAAGTTTTTTCGATGCACTTCCCATGGTTATACTAAAAGAGACACCTGGCAATATGAGAAAGAACAGAGAATTAAGATAATTACTGTTCAAGCTCGAGTGTTGATTATGGGTTCTGTTTTGACTGTTGCATTTGTATTTGCTTGGATTTACTCTCACACTGTTTTTCAGAACTTCAGATTCCTTTTGACCTTGTTTGAGTCTTTAGAGCAAACAATGATTGAAAATAACTATGCTTTTTAGGATGCTTAATTTTACAATTTAACGCGGGCATGACACAACATGAATCCAACAAAAAACGATCAATTAGAAAGAATAGTAAATGGGTTGAGTTATTATTGGACATGAATAATAGTGCTTAGTATTGTAAGAAGAAAATGTATGTTTTTTATAAAATTATTTTCTTGATTTAATATTGAATGAATGTGTGTCAAAATGCAATGTTTTTTTTATCAACACAAATATGACACGAACACAATATGAAACCCAAAATGATATAACTTGAAATGTCGCAACATGACCATGACACATCACGACTTAGTTGACATCCTAATAGATTGTCGCTACTAGTAGAAGTTTTCTCATTTTTAATTCATGTTGTTGTTGGTTTTTCTGCATATTATCTAGTTTGGACCAACTTCTATAAAATTACTGTAGCTCCTGTAGCCATATATAGTCACAAGTGAATTGAGGAAGATGGTCCATAGTATGAAATATATTCCTTTAAAGTTACCACTTCCTTTTTTTACAAAATTTATTCGATTCTTCACCATCTCTGAGAATTAATTTTTTTTTTCTTAACGTTAGCTTCNAGGAAGATGGTCCATAGTATGAAATATATTCCTTTAAAGTTACCACTTCCTTTTTTTGCAAAATTTATTCGATTCTTCACCATCTCTGAGAATTAATTTTTTTTTCTTAACGTTAGCTTCAGAGGTTGTACAAACAACACTTGAGGATCAGAAAAATATGGCAGAGGCTACTCAGGTAAATTCTTCCCCGTCTGTGTTTGTGAACTCAGAGCCGATGCGAGAGGATCAAGTGCAAAATGCTGTCAAGTTCCTTTCACACCCAAAAGTGAGGGGGTCTCCAGTCGTTTATAGGCGATC
Source organism: Ilex paraguariensis (assembly GCA_963454935.2). Taxonomy (NCBI): domain Eukaryota; kingdom Viridiplantae; phylum Streptophyta; class Magnoliopsida; order Aquifoliales; family Aquifoliaceae; genus Ilex; species Ilex paraguariensis. Next base: position 1,183,099 of record CAUOFW020000825.1, on the reverse strand, counting down.
CTTTCTTGAGAGGAAGGGCCTCACCAAGGAGGAGATAGATGAAGCCTTTCGTCGTGTGCCTGTAAGCAAGTTATCCTTTTTTGGTCACATCTCTCTCTCTCTCTCTCTCTCTCTCTCTCCCCCCCCCCCCTTCCTTCCTCTCTTCTGTGTGTACGTTATTTGAACCCAGCATAGAATCATCATCCGAAACATTTTTTGTCCTCAATGTTATCAATNCCCCCCCCCCCCCCCCTCTCTTCCTCTCTTCTGTGTGTACGTTATTTGAACCCAGCATAGAATCATCATCCGAAACATTTTTTGTCCTCAATGTTATCAATAAGTGTAGGGTGTTCGGAAGTATTGAGGTTGACATTTTGTGTAAATGGCAGGATCCAGCCCCGACCATTTCAAATGTGCAACCAGCTGGTACAGATCAAGGTAATAAGCATTTGTGTCAAATTGGGATGTTCTAACTGTGGTTCTACTCCTCGACCCTCACACCAATCATGTTATACCTGCTTTGCAATGTTGATAACAGAGGGTCAGATGAAGTCTTCGTCGAATATTCAACCACAAGACCCAAGTCGAAGTCTGCAGCCTGCAGTAGTCGCTCCTCCTGGTGCCATTTCTAAAGTAGGAACCTTGTCCAGATTCCACTGGTCCCATGCTCTTCTTGCTGTAGGATTACTTGCTGTTTCCGGAGCAGGAACAGCTGTACTTTTTAAGGTATTTATGAAGAGGTTCTGTGCTATTATGTTATTTGATCCTATTATTCTGTTTGGACAATGATGTACCTTCAGCATGTTCTGCTTTTGTTGGTGTGTTTTTCATGTGTACAATTCCATACTCAAGTATCCTAATACCATAGAATTTAATCTGTTGTTTTCTTTTGCTTTTCACAAAATTGTCTAAACTCAATCAAACTATCAAATGGAACTTTCCCGTTTCAGAACACTATCATTCCCAGGTTGAAATCATGGATTCGCAAGGTTGCAATGGAAGAAGATGAGGATCCTGTGGAAAAACAAAACTCAAAACCAAGTGTGGCAGAAGAAGCTGCTGCTGCTGCGAAAGCTGCTGCAGCTGCAGCTGCTGATGTGGCACGAGCAAGCCACGAAATGTTGGTTTCAAAAACTGAAGGTAGGTTTATTGGATTTTTGCTTGTTTTATCACTAGGATTCTCGACATTAAGTAACAGAATGTTTTGGTTTTTTTTTCTAGGTTATTATTGTTTGAATTCTTTACTAAAATGAATGAATGATAACTTTCACACTTCCTCAAACATGGAACCTTCATAATTGATAAGATTTATTTCATCCTTGTCAGAGAAGAGATGCTTCAAGGAACTTATGGATCTTTTAGATGTGCAAGTACGGGAGATGAAGTCAATGAGTCACACCATACAGAAGTTGGAAGGTAAGAGAGAAGTTGCTCTCTGATCATATGTCAGCAAAATTGGTTTCCTTCAAAGTTATATCTGCTCATTGAATTACAGATTGTTGCCTACTCATGCACTGTTTCGTATAATGATGTCCATCATTAAAGGCACGCGTAGTACATCCACATCTTTTTGGTTAGGGAGGAGAATCAGTTTGTCATGGTCTGTCCTGTTTATGCATAACATCTATTGTACATGCTTAGCACACAATACTCTCACATAAAATTCTTTTCTATACATTGTGCTGTTCGATTTGTCCTGTTATCTGCATGAACTGCTGTAGTGAGGATCAAACTAGAAGACAAGCAATGGTAATGGTCTTGCACTGTAATAACTTGGCATATCAGCTACATCTCTCTAACTTAACTGGGAAAAGAATTTTTTCTGTAGATGATACTAATATGAAGAGGAGAAACAAGTTTCCAACAAAGTCGACTCAAGGAGGAGACCTCTCTCTTCCCATTCAAAGTATCGGCCGATACCGATACGAATCGGCCAAGTCATAACCGATTCGACACCTGCCGAGACGATTTTATTACACGATACGTATAAACACCGAGTCTTGCCCGACTCAGCCGAGTCATCCGATTTGTATTCGAGTCAATCCTGAGTCGCTGAGTTGTCGTCACCGAATCGACTGATATGATTCCATGACGCTGCGATATGACTTGCATCTTTCGTCATATTCAACATTTCTTGTAGGTCGTATCGCTCAATACCACAACGCGACGCCGCGACCAATGTGTTTCAGATCTCTATGAGTCGATGGCTGATACCGGGACCTTGAACCATATACTTGTCTGTCTATCCCCTTTTTCAACCCCTTTATAGTGTTCACTATGAGTTCAGTAATTATGCTGGACTAACATCACTTCATATCCGTTTTTATTCCTGCTACTTTTTCTTCATTTTCTTTCTTATGTTAATATCTTTTGGTAGCAAATTTCTTATGCTATAGTTCTCTTCAATAGCAAAATCTGGATATATTTGAGTAGTCTTTGTATCACGAAATTAACATCCGATTCCATGCTACGCCATAGTGCTTAGCATCACTTCATGCTTGAAGTAATTCCTTAATTCCTCCTCCCCTCTGCGTTTTTGGCTGCTTTGTTTGTGGCCATAATCATGGCAACTGTGTACTGGATGCCATGTTTGAGATGTGTACTTTGGACCATTAGAGGAGGTATGGTGAGTGTCTGAGCAATCTGTTAGTTACCATCTATGAAGCATGGATACTTTGATTGGGGTGACGTATCCTTATCTGATACGAATTGGATATCAGATTGGATACCGATACTCATTTGATACTCGCGGATATNAGTTACCATCTATGAAGCATGGATACTTTGATTGGGGTGACGTATCCTTATCTGATATGAATTGGATATCAGATTGGATACCGATACTCATTTGATACTCGCAGATACNGATTGGGGTGACGTATCCTTATCTGATACGAATTGGATATCAGATTGGATACCGATACTCATTTGATACTCGCGGATATGTGTTGCGTATCAAATAATTAATAAAATATTTGTCATTGTTGGTTGCTTGTCGGATACACCTTGGATACGCGTACCTTCAAGGTGGATACATTCTCCTTATAATTAGTGAGGTAGGTTGTATAAAAATCATGAATCAAACAAATGAGAATTCTTTGTTCCAAGATGTTCATTTGGACATGCATCACATATGTCACATGATTTGTCAATTCTTTATAATTTGATATGTCAAAGCCAATAAATCTATTACAATTAAATGTTAAGTAAAAGTTGAGGACTTTCGAAAGGTGAAACATGTTCAGCTTTAAAATTACATAGAACATTGTATTCGAAACATCATTAAGTAGTCCCTATGTCAACAACATAAATTGTTTTAGTTTTTAGGCATTTTGTCTCTTAATCCCTAATATTGTAATAACTTCCTATAATATAAATAGACGTAGCTTAGCCATATACCTATCTTATTTTTTAAGATTTTGTCATATCGTCATATCCGTTTAGTGTCATACCTGTATCCGTATCCGTACTTTCTAGGGTACCATCTTAGGTGTCTAGAGGCTCTAACTATGCCTTGGTAGTACCGCCATTGATATTCTGACATTACCAAAAGTAAATCCAATCCACCATTTGCTTCTTTTTGGCTTGAAATGAGCATAAAAAAAGGGACGCATTCTTGTCTATCCGCAATTAAAGTTCTTATATGAATGTATCTGCCAGAAATTTATTGACATCACTGGGCTTCCAATCTATTTATGTGAGTTTTTTGTGGGTGTTTTACATGAACTTGGCAAAGCTGTTTGTTTGTAAGAATTTTTTTGCTAATGTCATTTATTGTGTGATTATCAGGACAAAGTAATACACCTGGAAGAATATCTCTTGTTGAACAAGAAGATCATAAAGTCTCAGTCACCAGTTCAAGGGTGAGCATAATAAATGCATAATTTGAGATTGATTCTCAAGGCTGACATTCTATCATCTGTTGTTGAGTTTTCAAATTGTTGATTTTGCAGCAACCGTATGCTAATGGCAAGACAGACATTGACTTGCGATCAGGTATTATTTAGTGATCATCTCCTGCTTTGCTCATTAATTTTTTCTAAAACTTTGAAGATCCATGTCGTATAATGGAATTTTCTGTGCAGCGAGATCTTCATCTCCACCTGCATCTGTGGAACCCTCTGTTGCACCTCACCCAAAGTCATATATGGAGGTAGCTCTGCTCTCAATTGCTCATAATGTCTTTGAATGTAATAATGCCTGATGTGTTCATGGGTGCATTCTTTGATGTCATGTCCCTTGGTTCATTTTAATGGTAAATGGCATGCAAATCTGTAATCTACGTGGAGATTAATGCAGTTAGACCTTCAAAACTTTTTCAACAATCTTCCAAAAGTATGTAATATCTTCTAGTTAATCCCTTGTTGGTGATCTATAGATGCACAAACCCTGCCTTCACATTTACAAATTCCCCTTCTGCCTCAATCTAAAAATTCCTTTGTTCCTCTGAAGTCATAACTTTTTTTAAGTCTATATATGTTTATGTGGCCGGTTGAACTTGTGATGACTGGCCCACCCCAACCAAAAAGAGAAAAATAAAGAGCTTCAAATGCCATACGGGATATGTAGGGCGTGCATATGATAGTTGTTGCCATTCCATCTGGAGATCGAGTTTTTGTATCTTCAACGAGTTATTTGGTTACTGAGTACAGTGTCAATTTTCTTCCTGCCTGTTTATTGTTTGTCATGTCACTATTGTGAAAGATTTACTGCTTTTAGTTACTTTAGATCGGAGCATGAAATATCATGGCATTCTGATATTTGAATCATGTTGCAGATCATGGCTATGATTAAAAGAGGAGAGAGACCTCCTAACATTAGAGTAAATCCTGTCCTTGCAATATCTATGTTGAGTTCGACTTTATTGGGTTTAGTTTTGATCTTTCCTTGTTCCTTTCTTTTCCTGTTGCTTTTTCTTCCAGGAGATCAATGATCGTCCACCCAATCCTAATCAGCCAGTGTCCAATCCTCGCATGACACCCAGACCTAAGGTTTGCTATGTTTGAGTTACCTTCCATCTTGATTTTCCAATTTTTGTGGGACGGATTAATGAGGACTGTTTGAAGTTGGAGCGATATGAAAAAAGTAGAATTTCAAATTTGGACCAGGCGTCTTTGTTGTATATGAACATATGGATATAGGAAAGTCTTAAAGGAGCNAATACTCATACATGACGGTTAATTTGAGATAATGCAATGATTACGTATCATATAATGTCACAAATATTAGTTTCATACAATGTCATCATAAAAATTAGTTATGAGTGAGTGTATTATTAATGATATTAGTCATAAGATTTTCAAATACTTAAGGGAATACAGGTAATTTTGGAAATATGAGGGGGGACATAGCCCCTCTTGGTCTCCATATAGTTCTATCCCTGAGCATGTTTCCTGTCTGATAATAAGGGAAGATTCCATGGACTCTAAATTTAGTTTCAAATGTACAAATCAATTATAATGACAGGCAATTGAGGTGCAGTGAACTGAATTACTGCGAATCATTACATATTTTAAACTCAACTGATGTATAATTGTAGTCATTTTGACTATTGATTGTTTCATAGGACCCTTTGATACGATTGGAATGCGCAACTTTGTTGATGCAAGTTGTATAAAAATTTTCTATACAAATGTCAAATAGTAGCATTCAGCAATCTGGTTTATCTTATTTGAGTTGTGCATGGCGTAGAAATAGACAGCTTTGGGATATTGCTTCCATTAGCTTGCATTCATATGTCTGATGAAGCTGATTGCTCTTATTGTTCTCCTGAATAGCCTTGGGAGGTCAGTCTGGGGCAGAACACCTCAAGCCATATGCTTCAGTCTCAAGAGAGCAGTGATGGATTGGATTCCAATATTCAAGACAATGGACTCAGCAATCAGTTGAATGGAGACAGTTCAGTTCCTTGGTTGCAACGAAAAAATGTTAGAATCACAGAAATTGAAACTGAAGGCGGGTTTTCCGGTTTGTTAACCAATTCGCGACCAACTCAGCGCTCATGGGTTCCTCCTCAGCCACCTCCTGTTGCAATGCCAGAAGCAGCTGCAGCCATTCGACAGCCTAAAAAACCATCAGTTCAAAAAGAGCAATTGACGGATGATCATGTAGAGGCTCATTCTTTAGATATAACTGATGACTTGCACAGAATCACAAAAATATCCGAGTCAGGAGGTGTAGAAGAGGCTAATGGTGGGAATTCTGAGCTGAATAGAACTGAGATACAAGAAGACAACTCTTACTTTGAGACCTAAAGAGTTTACNTGTTGGTTGCTTGTCGGATACACCTTGGATACGCGTACCTTCAAGGTGGATACATTCTCCTTATAATTAGTGAGGTAGGTTGTATAAAAATCATGAATCAAACAAATGAGAATTCTTTGTTCCAAGATGTTCATTTGGACATGCATCACATATGTCACATGATTTGTCAATTCTTTATAATTTGATATGTCAAAGCCAATAAATCTATTACAATTAAATGTTAAGTAAAAGTTGAGGACTTTCGAAAGGTGAAACATGTTCAGCTTTAAAATTACATAGAACATTGTATTCGAAACATCATTAAGTAGTCCCTATGTCAACAACATAAATTGTTTTAGTTTTTAGGCATTTTGTCTCTTANGAACATTGTATTCGAAACATCATTAAGTAGTCCCTATGTCAACAACATAAATTGTTTAGTTTTTAGGCATTTTGTCTCTTAATCCCTTATNCTGGCTTAATGTAAAGCTCTTGCAATTTCAATTGATGTTGGGTAAAGAATGTTTAAATTATATATATGTATCTCTTTTTATGTGTTCATTAAAAAAAGAAAGAGGATAGGTCTTAGTACGGCGATAAGGATGTTTTATTGTGACTTAAACATCAAGGGTTTGAACCGTAGAAAAAATTTATCTGTTTGCAAATTGTGTACATTGCCTTTCCTCNTAATCCCTAATATTGTAATAACTTCCTATAATATAAATAGACGTAGCTTAGCCATATACCTATCTTATTTTTTAAGATTTTGTCATATCGTCATATCCGTTTAGTGTCATACCTGTATCCGTATCCGTACTTTCTAGGGTACCATCTTAGGTGTCTAGAGGCTCTAACTATGCCTTGGTAGTACCGCCATTGATATTCTGACATTACCAAAAGTAAATCCAATCCACCATTTGCTTCTTTTTGGCTTGAAATGAGCATAAAAAAAGGGACGCATTCTTGTCTATCCGCAATTAAAGTTCTTATATGAATGTATCTGCCAGAAATTTATTGACATCACTGGGCTTCCAATCTATTTATGTGAGTTTTTTGTGGGTGTTTTACATGAACTTGGCAAAGCTGTTTGTTTGTAAGAATTTTTTTGCTAATGTCATTTATTGTGTGATTATCAGGACAAAGTAATACACCTGGAAGAATATCTCTTGTTGAACAAGAAGATCATAAAGTCTCAGTCACCAGTTCAAGGGTGAGCATAATAAATGCATAATTTGAGATTGATTCTCAAGGCTGACATTCTATCATCTGTTGTTGAGTTTTCAAATTGTTGATTTTGCAGCAACCGTATGCTAATGGCAAGACAGACATTGACTTGCGATCAGGTATTATTTAGTGATCATCTCCTGCTTTGCTCATTAATTTTTTCTAAAACTTTGAAGATCCATGTCGTATAATGGAATTTTCTGTGCAGCGAGATCTTCATCTCCACCTGCATCTGTGGAACCCTCTGTTGCACCTCACCCAAAGTCATATATGGAGGTAGCTCTGCTCTCAATTGCTCATAATGTCTTTGAATGTAATAATGCCTGATGTGTTCATGGGTGCATTCTTTGATGTCATGTCCCTTGGTTCATTTTAATGGTAAATGGCATGCAAATCTGTAATCTACGTGGAGATTAATGCAGTTAGACCTTCAAAACTTTTTCAACAATCTTCCAAAAGTATGTAATATCTTCTAGTTAATCCCTTGTTGGTGATCTATAGATGCACAAACCCTGCCTTCACATTTACAAATTCCCCTTCTGCCTCAATCTAAAAATTCCTTTGTTCCTCTGAAGTCATAACTTTTTTTAAGTCTATATATGTTTATGTGGCCGGTTGAACTTGTGATGACTGGCCCACCCCAACCAAAAAGAGAAAAATAAAGAGCTTCAAATGCCATACGGGATATGTAGGGCGTGCATATGATAGTTGTTGCCATTCCATCTGGAGATCGAGTTTTTGTATCTTCAACGAGTTATTTGGTTACTGAGTACAGTGTCAATTTTCTTCCTGCCTGTTTATTGTTTGTCATGTCACTATTGTGAAAGATTTACTGCTTTTAGTTACTTTAGATCGGAGCATGAAATATCATGGCATTCTGATATTTGAATCATGTTGCAGATCATGGCTATGATTAAAAGAGGAGAGAGACCTCCTAACATTAGAGTAAATCCTGTCCTTGCAATATCTATGTTGAGTTCGACTTTATTGGGTTTAGTTTTGATCTTTCCTTGTTCCTTTCTTTTCCTGTTGCTTTTTCTTCCAGGAGATCAATGATCGTCCACCCAATCCTAATCAGCCAGTGTCCAATCCTCGCATGACACCCAGACCTAAGGTTTGCTATGTTTGAGTTACCTTCCATCTTGATTTTCCAATTTTTGTGGGACGGATTAATGAGGACTGTTTGAAGTTGGAGCGACATGAAAAAAGTAGAATTTCAAATTTGGACCAGGCATCTTTGTTGTATATGAACATATGGATATAGGAAAGTCTTAAAGGAGCATGTGCAGGAACGGAACAAGAATTTTGTCCCGAGGGGGCCCAATAAGATCCAATCAAAACAAGTGCAGTGTTCAAAATTATATTAAATGGGATTACTCTACAAGTTACTATCAATGCCACAGTTTAATTGTATACATATCAAGAACAATTTTATTTGGTAAGTTTAGGTCATAGAATTCAAAAATTAATTCGTACTTATAAAATTAGTTATGAGTGATTAATGCAATGATTACGTATCATATAATGTCACAAATATTAGTTTCACACAATATCATCATAAAAATTAGTTATGAGTGAGTGTATTATTAATGATAATAGTCATAAGATTTTCAAATACTTAAGGGAGTACAGGTAATTTTGGAAATATGAGGGGGGACATGGCCCCTCTTGGTCTCCATATAGTTCCATCCCTGAGGATGTTTCCTGTCTGATCATGAGTGAAGATTCCATGGACTCTAAATTTAGTTTCAAATGTACAAATCAATTATAATGACAGGCAATTGAGGTGCAGTGAACTGAATTACTGTGAATCATTACATATTTTAAACTCAACTGATGTATAATTGTAGTCATTTTGACTATTGATTGTTTCATAGGACCCTTTGATACGATTGGAATGCCCAACTTTGTTGATGCAAGTTGTATAAAAATTTTCTATACAAATGTCAAATAGTAGCATTCAGCAATCTGGTTTATCTTATTTGAGTTGTGCATGGCGTAGAAATAGACAGCTTTGGGATATTGCTTCCATTAGCTTGCATTCATATGTCTGATGAAGCTGATTGCTCTTATTGTTCTCCTGAATAGCCTTGGGAGGTCAGTCTGGGGCAGAACACCTCAAGCCATATGCTTCAGTCTCAAGAGAGCAGTGATGGATTGGATTCCAATATTCAAGACAATGGACTCAGCAATCAGTTGAATGGAGACAGTTCAGTTCCTTGGTTGCAACGAAAAAATGTTAGAATCACAGAAATTGAAACTGAAGGCGGGTTTTCCGGTTTGTTAACCAATTCGCGACCAATTCAGCGCTCATGGGTTCCTCCTCAGCCACCTCCTGTTGCAATGCCAGAAGCAGCTGCAGCCATTCGACAGCCTAAAAAACCATCAGTTCAAAAAGAGCAATTGACGGATGATCATGTAGAGGCTCATTCTTTAGATATAACTGATGACTTGCACAGAATCACAAAAATATCCGAGTCAGGAGGTGTAGAAGAGGCTAATGGTGGGAATTCTGAGCTGAATAGAACTGAGATACAAGAAGACAACTCTTACTTTGAGACCTAAAGAGTTTAACGAAGGGGGATCTTTTCGGCTTTGATCTAAGGTACTTATTTGTATCATTGAAAGTTGATAATAACAATCCAAGAACATGTTTGCTGCATTTATCAATTCATCTGCTCTCATACTTTGTTCTGTACTTTACCTTAATATTTAAAGGGTACATGTAGACTTATTTGCCAGGGAAACTTGATGAAATAGACAATGAAGATGAATTTTGACTACTATGGATTGTTCGGACAGATGGGTTTATGCTGCATTATGTGACAGCTTTTTATGTATTCGTATGTATAAATATTATTAGGTCTCTTTAACAAAATCTTTGATCTTTATGTCTATGACCTGCACTCCATGTTCCTGGCTTAATGTAAAGCTCTTGCAATTTCAATTGATGTTGGGTAAAGAATGTTTAAATTATATATATGTATCTCTTTTTATGTGTTCATTAAAAAAAGAAAGAGGATAGGTCTTAGTACGGCGATAAGGATGTTTTATTGTGACTTAAACATCAAGGGTTTGAACCGTAGAAAAAATTTATCTGTTTGCAAATTGTGTACATTGCCTTTCCTCAGACCTCGCAATAGGAGTCTCTTACACCGGACCGTTATTTTTTATAAAATTGCTATCGGTTTGATTAAGGAATAAATGCAATATCATCATTTTTTTTTCTTTTTTTTGGCGATAGGGAAAAGAACTGCTTCTTGGCTTATTCTTTTCTGTTTGCGTTTTCTGCTGGTAGCCAAATGTGGTTTCACGATGTACCAGTTTCAACGGGTAGTAATTTCACGTGATGTGTCTTTGATTGCACGCGTTTATCACGTGGATTAGACGTCCCAAACACGCAGCTTCCTGCATTGATTAGGAGATTATTATATTGACTAACGAGTGACGGCCCCACAAGTTAGATAAAAAATTAGGGTGATAATATAATAATAAAAAAATTAGGGCGGTAAAATTATATTTTTTTAAAAAAATTCAAATTAGTGACTCATTTTTTCAAATGCGTCGCAGTTAAGTAATGGGGTAGAAGGGTAGTTATATGAGATGTGTTAGGATATANGTTGAGTTTTCAAATTGTTGATTTTGCAGCAACCGTATGCTAATGGCAAGACAGACATTGACTTGCGATCAGGTATTATTTAGTGATCATCTCCTGCTTTGCTCATTAATTTTTTCTAAAACTTTGAAGATCCATGTCGTATAATGGAATTTTCTGTGCAGCGAGATCTTCATCTCCACCTGCATCTGTGGAACCCTCTGTTGCACCTCACCCAAAGTCATATATGGAGGTAGCTCTGCTCTCAATTGCTCATAATGTCTTTGAATGTAATAATGCCTGATGTGTTCATGGGTGCATTCTTTGANTTTACCTCTTCCTTCTTTATTTTATCACTTGAAAAGTTAAAAAAATAATTGTAGAAATTTTTTGGGTGGTAAAAAATAATTTTTTTGAATAAATATGAAAAAATAGTAGTTAGTTATAAAAGAAATGAGAGTTAGTTATAAATGACACATGACAACGTTTAATTGGAAGAAGCCATAGATTTTGAATTAAGAAATTCANGTTGTCATGTCCCTTGGTTCATTTTAATGGTAAATGGCATGCAAATCTGTAATCTACGTGGAGATTAATGCAGTTAGACCTTCAAAACTTTTTCAACAATCTTCCAAAAGTATGTAATATCTTCTAGTTAATCCCTTGTTGGTGATCTATAGATGCACAAACCCTGCCTTCACATTTACAAATTCCCCTTCTGCCTCAATCTAAAAATTCCTTTGTTCCTCTGAAGTCATAACTTTTTTTAAGTCTATATATGTTTATGTGGCCGGTTGAACTTGTGATGACTGGCCCACCCCAACCAAAAAGAGAAAAATAAAGAGCTTCAAATGCCATACGGGATATGTAGGGCGTGCATATGATAGTTGTTGCCATTCCATCTGGAGATCGAGTTTTTGTATCTTCAACGAGTTATTTGGTTACTGAGTACAGTGTCAATTTTCTTCCTGCCTGTTTATTGTTTGTCATGTCACTATTGTGAAAGATTTACTGCTTTTAGTTACTTTAGATCGGAGCATGAAATATCATGGCATTCTGATATTTGAATCATGTTGCAGATCATGGCTATGATTAAAAGAGGAGAGAGACCTCCTAACATTAGAGTAAATCCTGTCCTTGCAATATCTATGTTGAGTTCGACTTTATTGGGTTTAGTTTTGATCTTTCCTTGTTCCTTTCTTTTCCTGTTGCTTTTTCTTCCAGGAGATCAATGATCGTCCACCCAATCCTAATCAGCCAGTGTCCAATCCTCGCATGACACCCAGACCTAAGGTTTGCTATGTTTGAGTTACCTTCCATCTTGATTTTCCAATTTTTGTGGGACGGATTAATGAGGACTGTTTGAAGTTGGAGCGACATGAAAAAAGTAGAATTTCAAATTTGGACCAGGCATCTTTGTTGTATATGAACATATGGATATAGGAAAGTCTTAAAGGAGCATGTGCAGGAACGGAACAAGAATTTTGTCCCGAGGGGGCCCAATAAGATCCAATCAAAACAAGTGCAGTGTTCAAAATTATATTAAATGGGATTACTCTACAAGTTACTATCAATGCCACAGTTTAATTGTATACATATCAAGAACAATTTTATTTGGTAAGTTTAGGTCATAGAATTCAAAAATTAATTCGTACTTATAAAATTAGTTATGAGTGATTAATGCAATGATTACGTATCATATAATGTCACAAATATTAGTTTCACACAATATCATCATAAAAATTAGTTATGAGTGAGTGTATTATTAATGATAATAGTCATAAGATTTTCAAATACTTAAGGGAGTACAGGTAATTTTGGAAATATGAGGGGGGACATGGCCCCTCTTGGTCTCCATATAGTTCCATCCCTGAGGATGTTTCCTGTCTGATCATGAGTGAAGATTCCATGGACTCTAAATTTAGTTTCAAATGTACAAATCAATTATAATGACAGGCAATTGAGGTGCAGTGAACTGAATTACTGTGAATCATTACATATTTTAAACTCAACTGATGTATAATTGTAGTCATTTTGACTATTGATTGTTTCATAGGACCCTTTGATACGATTGGAATGCCCAACTTTGTTGATGCAAGTTGTATAAAAATTTTCTATACAAATGTCAAATAGTAGCATTCAGCAATCTGGTTTATCTTATTTGAGTTGTGCATGGCGTAGAAATAGACAGCTTTGGGATATTGCTTCCATTAGCTTGCATTCATATGTCTGATGAAGCTGATTGCTCTTATTGTTCTCCTGAATAGCCTTGGGAGGTCAGTCTGGGGCAGAACACCTCAAGCCATATGCTTCAGTCTCAAGAGAGCAGTGATGGATTGGATTCCAATATTCAAGACAATGGACTCAGCAATCAGTTGAATGGAGACAGTTCAGTTCCTTGGTTGCAACGAAAAAATGTTAGAATCACAGAAATTGAAACTGAAGGCGGGTTTTCCGGTTTGTTAACCAATTCGCGACCAACTCAGCGCTCATGGGTTCCTCCTCAGCCACCTCCTGTTGCAATGCCAGAAGCAGCTGCAGCCATTCGACAGCCTAAAAAACCATCAGTTCAAAAAGAGCAATTGACGGATGATCATGTAGGGGCTCATTCTTTAGATATAACTGATGACTTGCACAGAATCACAAAAATATCCGAGTCAGGAGGTGTAGAAGAGGCTAATGGTGGGAGTTCTGAGCTGAATAGAACTGAGATACAAGAAGACAACTCTTACTTTGAGACCTAAAGAGTTTAACGAAGGGGGATCTTTTCGGCTTTGATCTAAGGTACTTATTTGTATCATTGAAAGTTGATAATAACAATCCAAGAACATGTTTGCTGCATTTATCAATTCATCTGCTCTCATACTTTGTTCTGTACTTTACCTTAATATTTAAAGGGTACATGTAGACTTATTTGCCAGGGAAACTTGATGAAATAGACAATGAAGATGAATTTTGACTACTATGGATTGTTCGGACAGATGGGTTTATGCTGCATTATGTGACAGCTTTTTATGTATTCGTATGTATAAATATTATTAGGTCTCTTTAACAAAATCTTTGATCTTTATGTCTATGACCTGCACTCCATGTTCCTGGCTTAATGTAAAGCTCTTGCAATTTCAATTGATGTTGGGTAAAGAATGTTTAANAAAATTCGAAGAATTTAGGAAATTGGGAGGAAGACTTGTCAAACCCTCTCATCTCTAAATTGTGTAACAACTACTATTTAACTTAATTTTATGTTTTCTTAGAGTGGATTAGTTGTCATCCCTTTTTATATGAGTTAATTTACTTATTTTTTTCCTATAAATAATATCGAGTTTTTATTAAATCTACATTTACAAACATATAGATATTCAATTTTTGTTTACGTAATAGTATTTATTTATATTGCAATTCTAAAGTCACAAAGCACTAAATTTTTTGTCGTGAAACTTTTGTGCATCGAGAATACATAGGGTCCAAAACCCTCTGTTGCATCTAATATTGATAATTTAAAAAATTATTAGTAATTATATTTTTCATAAACTTTTCAAATAGGCAATATATAATTTAAAATATAAGAAATTGAGGTATGTATAAATAGAAAACGAATAATCTTATTATAAAGTAATAAGTGAATTCAAAAAATGAGTACACTTCAAAAATTAATTAGCTCCGCCGAAAATATAATATAATATTTAAAAAAAATAAATTGAATTTTTTTTTCCAATACGATAATAAACCGTTTATTTGGGATAAGATTATTGGATCAAGATTATCAAATTGTTGATCCGAGTTCTATTAGTGGGTGGGCATGTAGGAGTGGACACTTTTGGCCGACCACTTTCTCTTTCAAGGAGAGACGTACACGTGAATCTTTCCATTTGGTTTCTTATTTAATTTGATAAGGCATGTTGCTAAAAGAAAATCTTTTTAACATGTTTGCGTAGGTCTGGCTTTTGGTGATTGCTTATATATGAACCTAATTTATTTTAGTCTCGTGGGTAGTTTAAATAGTAATAAAAATGAATTGTAATATAGATGTCTTGAGTTTGAATTTTGATAACTCTAACTAGGTCATAATACTGTAGTCTTGACATGAATAATTTGTCTTTGACTAAATCAAAAAAACGATTAATTGAGNTCTAAATTTAGTTTCAAATGTACAAATCAATTATAATGACAGGCAATTGAGGTGCAGTGAACTGAATTACTGCGAATCATTACATATTTTAAACTCAACTGATGTATAATTGTAGTCATTTTGACTATTGATTGTTTCATAGGACCCTTTGATACGATTGGAATGCGCAACTTTGTTGATGCAAGTTGTATAAAAATTTTCTATACAAATGTCAAATAGTAGCATTCANGTTGCGGAGGTTAAAGGGAATTACTAGGATATCTAGTTAGAACTTCTAGACTTGGGGCAGTTGAACTTATCAATTCAGAGAGATAACAACAAATGAAGATCAATAGGCAGAGAATTTATAATGATTCACTATTTCGGAAGTTTGGCTAGACCACTCTAATGAAGTCTCTTACTACTAGAGAAGTTTTCTATTAATCAGGGGGAAAGGATTACAGAATTACACAGGATAATAGCACATATGCTTGCTTAATTGCAAATGTGAGGGATTTGATCTCTATTTATAGTTTACCTACCTTGTGTGATCTCTATGATTCTCCCATAACCAATGCGATCCTTGCATAATCAACATGATCTCTTTAGGGCTGTTGCGATCCATGTGCTAGAATATTTGGCTTTTAAGATCGAGTTATATTCTCTAGGTGTGACATGACTTTCTAGAAGGTATGAGTTGTCGCTATCTCCGTGTGCATGAGGTCATGTTGATGATTATTCCCGACTTGCACACCCCAATCTGATGATCATGAGCTAAAAGGTCCGAATTAAGAAATTCTAGCTCAACCATAACTAATTTTTATAATCATCACCTGTGATCATATATTCTAGAAAGTGATGAACCCGAAATTAACTGGGCCAAGTCCAATTTAAATAAACCAAGAAAGCCCAAAGAAGAGCCCAACTAAATCTGGGTCGACCCATCAGGAGGAAAACTAAAAGGACATCAAGAGGCCAACGCCCAAGAGGCCAACATCAAAGAGGCGGACGTCCAAGAAGTACAAGAGGCCAACGTCTAGAGGCCAATACCCAAAGCACCAAGAGCCAACGCCCAAGCACTTGGGGCGTTGCCCTTGGCCCCTTCAACTGTCCAAGCACTGCTCATTGCTCCTCACTTTGCCACTCTAATGCAAGTCCAAGATCATTCCGAGTCCAAGCCCAAAGTCAAGTACGAGCTCAGTCCAGTTCAAGACCCTGCTCCGAAGAAATAGGAGCACAAGGGAAAAACATCGGGATAGGCACGGAGATCTCCTACCATAGCTGTACTTACTAAAACAGTAGAAGTCTTCCTCTTCATGTCACCACCTCATTGCTTCATCACACCTGTATAATGTAAGTCCTCTCCATATAGAGAGTAGACTCTCATATCTCTACACACACTACACCTTCCTACACGCATTGCTCTCTCTCTCTCAAGCATTGTAATACTCCTGAAGAATACTCACTCTGGTGACTTCACTCATTAATAAAAGATCCAGGTTATCGTTGCCATTTCCGAAAGTAGAGTAGGTCATCCGGACCGAACCACTATAAACATCTGTGTTTTCTCCTTATTTACTGCTTTAATTATTTATTGCTATCGATTGCCTGTTATTGCTCACTAATTGCACCCCGTTCGTATACTTGACTGTTGATCTTATGCGAAGATAATTTTGTGCACCATCAATTTGACGCCGTCTGTGGGAAACGACTAATTTTTCTACTCTTTTGATCCATGATAATCACTATTAGATCAATGAGTCAACAGTCGGGAGACAACAACCCGACCCCCCGGGAGGAGGCTCCGCCTCCCCTCGCACCATCTGCTACGACGACCCCCGTCGTCGGACAATAGCTTCTACAGACTATGCAACTGCTGGTAAAACAGAACCAGCAGATCATCCAATTAATGCTTACCCAAGGAGGTGTCGCCCCTCACCCTGTAGGAGGAGTCCCACTCCCTCCACTAGGAGAGGAACAATTGTCTATCCCTCTTGAGCGCCATACAGCCCCCTACCACGGGGGCCCTCGCCAAACCACTCCAGGACCACGTCAGGGCGTTCATCATCTAGCCCCACCTCAATACGTAGGGAGTTCTCGAGTGCCCTCTCCTCATGAACCTGGGCAAGAGGACGAAGACCGGGAAAGTCAATACGGAGACCATGAAAGTCGGTACCACCACCAGACTGAGGGTGTCCCCAACCAATGGGACGAGAAGATTAAAAAGGTGCAAAACCAGCTTGGTGATGCTCTTAATGCCATCAAAGCACAGACGCCTCAGACTGTGGATTATTTGGTAAGACGCACCGATACCCTTTTTATTACTGATATTGTTAACTATCCCTTACCCTTGAAGTTCAAGATGCCCTCCATCGAGATCTTCGATGGCACTAAAGACCCCCTAGACCACCTGGACACCTATAAATCCCTCATGCAACTCCACAATGTGCTTAAGGAGATAATGTGCAGAGCTTTCCCTACTACCTTGAAGGGGTTTACCCGCCAGTGGTTCTCCAAGCTTAGACCCTCCTCCATTCGTTCCTTTGCAGAGCTCAGTAGGTCCTTCGTCTCCCACTTCATTGGGAGACGTCGACATCAGAAACCAGTGACCCACCTGCTCACTATCAAACAGGATAGGGATGAAAGCCTTAGAGACTACCTTGTCTGCTTCAATGAAGAGATCCTCTAGGTTGAGGAGCCAGATGATAAGGTAGCTCTGGCCGCCTTTATCGCCGGCCTCCGCACCTCCAACTTCATGTTCTCAGTCCTCAAGAAGTCGTCCTCCAATATATCCGAGCTGCTGTCAAGAGCACAAAAGTATATGAACGCCGAGGATGTCACCAAGGCCAAACAAGGTGAGTCCTCCCATGGGGGCGAAAAGAGGAAGGATACCCGCGAAGACAGGAGAGAAGTAGAGAATAATAGGAATAGGACAGAGAAAATCTCCGCCAAGGACTGCCTTGATCCCCCACCTCTGAGAGAACGACAGACATTCACGCCACGCAATGCTTCCGCAGAGCATATCCTGTTCCAAATACAGGATGATCCCACGCTCTATTGGCCCGGAAAAATGAAGTCCGCCCCAAACCGCAGAAATCCCAACAGGTATTGTCGTTTCCACCACGACCACAACCATTATACGGACGACTGCTTTGATCTTAAAAGGCAGATCGAGGAACTCATACAACATGGTCATTTGAGGCAGTACTTTGCTAGCAGAGGACAAACCCCGCCACCTGATCAAGACCAGGATGACAGAGAACACCAGCAACCCCTCGGAGAAATCCAAATGATCTCCCGAGGGCCAGGAGAAGTAGTTGACTCAAACTCCGCTAAGAAAGCTACGACCCACCTATGGATGCCAAACCCCAGAATATTTTATCTATCATTTATTGTTTTAATTATTTATTTTGTTATTTATTATTTTATGAAATAAAATTTTGCGAAGATCATTGTGTCCAGAATTGTCTTGTTCTCCTAAAAATTGACAAACAGCTTACAGAGCATGACCTAAAAATAAGATGTAGACAAAAGAACAATAGTCGTCAATCGTCATACTTCTGATGATCAGTCGCTGCTCCTTGAGCCACAACCACTATAATCAAGGCTCTTCCTGTCACCAACTACTGGTGGTGCCTCCTAGGGGACGAAGCCAAAGAAATCAACAGTAGCCCTCTCATTAGGCGTCCAACAGTAGGCTCTTAGAAGCAAGCACCTAGGTAGGTGTCGCCCAAGCCAGCACCTAGGTTGGTGTCACCTAGGCCAGTGCCCTAGCTGTCACCCACAATGACTGGCTCACCTTTNTAGGCTCTTAGAAGCAAGCACCTAGGTAGGTGTCGCCCAAGCCAGCACCTAGGTTGGCGTCACCTAGGCCAGTGCCCTAGCTGTCACCCACAATGACTGGCTCACCTTCTACACGCCACCCAAGAAGGACCTCTCCGCTCCTGGCACTAGTGTCCCTAGGAGCCCAATCTCAGGAGCCCAGACAAAGGGTCTCGTCCTCTCCACATTGGGTGTCCCTTGATGCCGCCTAGGTGAGGGGTCTCACCCTTTCCACTATTAGACGCCCCCCATGATGCTACCTAGACAAAAGGTCTCGCCCTCTCCACCTTGGGCACCCCTTGATGCCGCCTAGACAAGGGTCTCACCCTCTCCACCTTGGGCGCCCCTTGATGCCGCTTAGGCGAGGGGTCTTGCCCTCTCCACCTTGGGCACATCCCTTAATGCCGCCTAAACGATGGGTCTCGCCCCTTCAGGCACCCAACGCCCCTTGGTGTCCATGTCTAGCGCTCCTTGGCATCTGTGCCCAAAGCCCCTCGATGTCCTTGCCCAACACCAGGTGCCCAACGACGCCCAACTCCTTAGCAGCATCTCTCATCTTCTCCATCTCTATGGAGTGAGCCTCTGTCCTAGTAGCTCTCTCAAGTGTTATTTGAAGGTCAGCCTCAAAGTTGGGCAGCCCTCTCATGCGCTAGCCTCAATTTCTCAGCGGCATCCTCTCGTGCCTACCGCTCGAGCCTTCACAGCTTCACAACATCCTCTCGTGCCTGCCGCTCAAGCACCAACTGCTCTTCAACAGCCTATATCTCCAGATTCGCACTCTCTCGCGATTCGCAAAGAAACTTGACTTTATCTGGCCTCCGCTATGACAGTCATCTCTTGAGTTATACGTAACTCATGACTCTGCTCTCGCGCAAGTAGTCACCTTGTAAATCTCTGCTACGGCAGCTATCTCCCGAATTATACGTAGCTCGACCTCATCTCATGCGGCCCTCTCATGTGACGACCACAACTCTGACTTTACTCTCATGCAAACAATATGTCTCTCTCCAGGTAATCATGTTAAGATATTTAAATGTTGGAATAACATTGTTTTTGTCATGCACAGTTTTGGAGCTATACTCTCTGTAGAAGACCGCGCTGGAGTCTCAGTTCTTATAGCGATACAAGTACTTGCTTTGTTATACACAGGAGTCACACTCTGGGAAAGAGTGGGGGCACCACCGAAAGTAACTTAGCCATCGGACCTGGACCAAGAAGTACTGGGGCATCAAACCTCGCCCTCTCGAGAGGAGAAAAAAATACCACCATAAAAACAGAGAGAGTTCTCATNCTCTCATCTTCTCCATCTCTATGGAGTGAGCCTCTGTCCTAGTAGCTCTCTCAAGTGCTATTTGAAGGTCAGCCTCAAATTTGGGCAGCCTTCTCATGCGCTAGCCTCAATTTCTCAGCGGCATCCTCTTGTGCCTACCGCTCGAGCCTTCACAGCTTCACAACATCCTCTCGTGCTTGCCGCTCAAGCACCAACTTCTCTTCAGCAGCCTATATCTCCAGATTCGCACTCTCTCGCGATTCGCAAAGAAACTTGACTTTATCTGGCCTCCGCTATGACAGTCATCTCTTGAGTTATACGTAACTCATGACTCTGCTCTCGCGCAAGTAGTCACCTTGTAAATCTCTGCTACGGCAGCTATCTCCCGAATTATACGTAGCTCGACCTCATCTCATGCGGCCCTCTCATGTGACGACCACAACTCTGACTTTACTCTCATGCAAACAATATGTCTCTCTCCAGGTAATCATGTTAAGATATTTAAATGTTGGAATAACATTGTTTTTGTCATGCACAGTTTTGGAGCTATACTCTCTGTAGAAGACCGCGCTGGAGTCTCAGTTCTTATAGCGATACAAGTACTTGCTTTGTTATACACAGGAGTCACACTCTGGGAAAGAGTGGGGGCACCACCGAAAGTAACTTAGCCATCGGACCTGGACCAAGAAGTACTGGGGCATCAAACCTCGCCCTCTCGAGAGGAGAAAAAAATACCACCATAAAAACAGAGAGAGTTCTCATATCAACAGGACGCTTATAACTAGAGACAAGGTCAGTCAGTGACCAAACACCAGAGTGGGGCAGCCCATAGCGAAACTCAAGGCGTCACCCAAATATAGCAGTGCCCAAGGCCTTCTAAAGTTACCCAAGGCGCCTGACCAGCCTCCTGGTGTCGCCCAAGCTGCCTACCTAACCTCCTGGCCTCGCCCAAGGGGCCTGCCCAGCCTCCTGGCATTATTCAAGGCACTGTTCAGTCTCCTAACGTCACTCAAAGCACTATACCAGCCTCCAGTGGCGCCCATAGTAGCCTCTACTGTCGCTCAAAAAAAAAAAGAGGTGTAGCCTTGGGAGGCCCACGCCCAAGGAAGAAACAAAGGAAACAAAAAAGAGAGAAAGGGAGTAGTTAATGCCCAGGGAAGCCAAAAAAAAAATGGAGAAAGAAGAAGGGACGCGGCGCTAGGACAGCCAAGACAGGAAGAAAAAAGAAAAGAGAAAAAAGAAGGGGTGGCGCCTAGGACAGCTAAGAAGAAAAGAAAGAAGAAAAAAAAAGAGAAAGGGAGGTGGCACCAGGACAGCCAAGAAGAAAGAAAAAAAAAGAGAGAAAGGGAGAAAGATTAAGAGGGCGGCGCCTAGTACCGCAAATGAAGAGAAGACAAAAGAAAAAAAAAAGAAAGAGGAACAAGAGCAAAAGTGGCACCCAACCCAAATGAAGAAAGGAAAAAAAAAAAAAAAAGAGAAAAGAGAAATCCAAAAGAGGAGGCGCCCAACCAAGCCAAAAAAAAAGGGGAAAAGAAAGGAAGCAAAAAAAAAAATATATATTTTTCAATATNGTAGCTCGACCTCATCTCATGCGGCCCTCTCATGTGACGACCACAACTCTGACTTTAATCTCATGCAAACAATATGTCTCTCTCCAGGTAATCATGTTAAGATATTTAAATGTTGGAATAATATTGTTTTTGCCATGCACAGTTTTGGAGCTACACTCTCTATAGAAGACCGCGCTGGAGTCTCAGTTCTTATAGCGATACAAGTGCCTGCTTTGTTATACACAGGAGTCACACTCTGGGAAAGAGTGGGGGCACCACCGAAAGTAACTTAGCCATCGGACCTGGACCGAGAAGTACTGGGGCATCAAACCTCACCTTCTCGAGAGGAGAAAAAAATACCACCATAAAAACAGAGAGAGTTCTCATATCAACAGGACGCTTATAACTAGAGACAAGGTCAGTCAGTGACCAAACACCAGAGTGGGGCAGCCCATAGCGAAACTCAAGGCGTCACCCAAATATAGCAGTGCCCAAGGCCTTCTAAAGTTACCCAAGGCGCCTGACCAGCCTCCTGGTGTCGCCCAAGCTGCCTACCTAACCTCCTGGCCTCGCCCAAGGGGCCTGCCCAGCCTCCTGGCATTATTCAAGGCACTGTTCAGTCTCCTAACGTCACTCAAAGCACTATACCAGCCTCCAGTGGCGCCCATAGTAGCCTCTACTGTCGCTCAAAAAAAAAAAGAGGTGTAGCCTTGGGAGGCCCACGCCCAAGGAAGAAACAAAGGAAACAAAAAAGAGAGAAAGGGAGTAGTTAATGCCCAGGGAAGCCAAAAAAAAAATGGAGAAAGAAGAAGGGACGCGGCGCTAGGACAGCCAAGACAGGAAGAAAAAAGAAAAGAGAAAAAAGAAGGGGTGGCGCCTAGGACAGCTAAGAAGAAAAGAAAGAAGAAAAAAAAAAAGAAAGGGAGGTGGCACCAGGACAGCCAAGAAGAAAGAAAAAAAAAGAGAGAAAGGGAGAAAGATTAAGAGGGCGGCGCCTAGTACCGCAAATGAAGAGAAGACAAAAGAAAAAAAAAAGAAAGAGGAACAAGAGCAAAAGTGGCACCCAACCCAAATGAAGAAAGGAAAAAAAAAAAAAAAAGAGAAAAGAGAAATCCAAAAGAGGAGGCGCCCAACCAAGCCAAAAAAAAAGGGGAAAAGAAAGGAAGCAAAAAAAAAAATATATATTTTTCAATATCGATTAATACAGCGGAGTCCTAAAAAGGAGAAAAATTTTGACTCACTCCGATGAAGATGAAGCACATGCCCGCAACCCATTCCTCTCGAAAATTTAGAGGCTTGGGGCATGGGGGGCAAATGATGAACCTGAAATTAACTAGGCCAAGTCTAATTTAAATAAACCAAGAAAGCCCAAAGACGAGCCCAACTGAAGCTGGGTCAACCCATCAGGAGAAAAACTAAAAGGATATCAAGAGGCCAACGCCCAAGAGGCGGACGTCCAAGAGGCCGACATCAAAGAGGTGGATGTCCAAGAGGTACAAGAGGCCAACGTCTAGAGGCCAATACCCAAAGCCCAAGAGCCAACGCCCAAGCACTTGGGACGTCGCCCTTGGCTCCCTCAACTGTCCAAGCACTGCTCATTGCTCCTCATTTTGCCACTCTAATGCAATTCCAAGATCACTCCGGGTCCAACCCCAAAGTCAAGT
This sequence comes from Ilex paraguariensis, assembly GCA_963454935.2. Lineage (NCBI taxonomy): Eukaryota > Viridiplantae > Streptophyta > Magnoliopsida > Aquifoliales > Aquifoliaceae > Ilex > Ilex paraguariensis. Next base: position 1,159,644 of record CAUOFW020000825.1, on the reverse strand, counting down.
ATGAGCTCAGTCCAGTTCAAGACCCTCCTTCGAAGAAATAGGAGCTCGAGGGAGAAAACATCGGGATAGGCATGGAGATCTCCTATCATAGTTGTACTTACTAAAACAGTAGAAGTCTTCCTCTTCACGTCACCGCCTCACCGCCTCATCACACCTATATAATATAAGCCCTCTCCATATAGAGAACAAACTCTCATATCCCTACACATACTACACCTTCCTACACACATTGCTCTCTCTCTCTCTCCAAAGCATTGTAATACTCCTGGAGAATACTCACTCTGGTGACTTCACTCATTAATAAAAGATCCAGGCCACCGCTGCCGTTCTCGAGAATAGAATAGGTCATTCGGATCGAGCCACTATAAATTTCTATATTTTCTCCTTATTTATTGCTTTAATTATTTATTGCCATTGATTGCCTGTTATTGCTCACTAATTGCACCCGTTCGTATACTTGATTGTTGATCTTGTGCGAAGATAATTTTGTGCATCATTAGAATANAATAATACTCATTCAATCACAAGTTTGTTGGACTTAGAGTTACAATATGTTGGTGTAATTCTATAAATTGAGAAGTAAAACATAAAATAATAAAATTTAATATGCAATAATTCAGGTAGAGACACTGGTATTTCGCTCTCTTTAAGAAGGTTCAAGCCCTCTATGATAACAAAGCCCAAATTCNTTCTTTCCTTTGTTTCCCTCACCTCTCGTACCAACTGACAATTACCCTTAAGTTTGACAAAAAAACATTTGATACTGACATAGGTTGGACGTGAACCACATGAAAGAGTACAAATGAGTACAATTTGCGAGCGAGGGAAACCACAAAAAATGTTGGGATATGTTTCCTTTCTAAATTTTTATGTGTTAGGATAATTCGTGTCTGAAATCAGAGTGTAATTTGAATAGTTTTGAGAGGGATATTGGNGTCCGACAATCTCGTCGTATGATATTGTTGGAGATATAGCAGTAGCCTAGTTTATTAGGGCTTATTAAGTTTTCTCTTTTTACATTTTTATCCGTATTGTAACTTTCATTGGCTATATATACGGGGCTCTACACTTAGTTTGTATCCTTTCTGACTCATCAATACATCAAGTTGGTATCAGAGCCAAAACCCTATCTTCTCCGCCAACCCTAACCCCAGCCCCTTCACCACGTTGCAACCATTAGCCACTGTGACTGCCCAGCGACTCACAGCCTGTAACTTCACTGTGAACAATGACCGATATACTCAGCGAACCCAGCAAACCTTCTTACTGTAATTGCATTGTGACTGTCCAGCAAACCTTCCAAACATACCCAACAAACCTTCTCACTGTAACTCCATCGTGGCTGCCTAGCAAGCACCGACTGACTAACTGAAATAATACCCATAACAATACAAATACTACTGCCCCATCAACCTGCCCACCAACTGAAATAATACCCCCCAGCGAAACCACCCAACAATACCATACCGACCAGCCCACTTTCCCAGCATACCCACCTACTTCACCAAACCCAGTCAACGAATCAACAAACCAGATCAGCCCAGACTCAGACCCAATAAACCCAGACTCAGACCAAATAAACTCATACCAGCCCAATAAACCCAGACTAGCCCACAGCCCAGACCAGCCCACTGCTGTCCAGCCTAATTCTGTTCAGCCCACTATCGGTCACATTTTTTGCACTCTTCGTTATAGTGTTGTCAAGTTACAGGATCATAGGACTTTTTAAGAGGGGTTGAATCCTCTTCTCCGTTGATGTGCTTTTAATGTAGTAAATCATTTATTTATATTTACCAGATTTTTGGGCACCATGACTTGATTATTTGGGAGCTTTCTAAACCTTCTTTATTTATCGCTACTATTCGATTGGAGGTATATTATTTTTCCTTATTTTATCCCTCTATTTTCTTTAGAGTTATTTTTCTGTCACGGGTGCCCTAGTATTATTGTTGATATGACTACTACTGAGGGACTTGAGACCCCCACTGTTGACACCTCTACCGTTGAGACTCCTATTATTGAGACATCTATTAGTACTTCCACTTTTATGTTCGACTAGTATACGGTATCTACTGGCACAATTGCATTACCAGAAATGTCGGGCATGATCTCTAAAAAAGTTACGACACAGTTGTTGAATGGCCGTAACTTTGTCGAGTGGTCTCGCTCATTCCAGCTTTTCTTAGGCCATGTAGGAAAGTTTGGTTGGCTGACGGGATCTTACCCAAAGCCAGCTGATGCCGACCATGGATATTCTACGTGGTTCTTTGAGAACTGTGCTATTTTTGGATGGTTTTTTGGCTCGATGGAGCCATTTGTTTGCAGGATTCACTAGTTTCATAGTTCTGTTCTGAAGTTATGTAGCGCATTATCAGAGATGTATTCTCAGTCAGGACGGGGAGTACGTGTTTATGAATTTTCTCAAGAGCTCTCATATGCTCGACAGGGAGATGTGACCGTTCAAGATTATTATGGCTACTTGATCCAGTGCTGGCTTGAGTATGAGATTCTACGTCCTCTTGCTGTTATTTTGAGGATAGAGCCCGAAGGAGCAGCATTCTTGTATACTCGAGTGGAGGAGGAGGATTCATAAGTTCCTTATGGGACTTCGTGATGAGTTTGAGGGACCTCGTCCTCAAATCTTATCGATGTTGACGCTTATTTCTCTTTATGAGGTGTATGCGATGATTGAGCAGCATGAGCGTCGCGTCCGTATTATATCACTTCCAGTTGCGGCCTTGACTCCTTCAACTGATCATATGACCCTTGTAGCAGCTGCAGGGTCTCGTTCAGGATCCTCAGTCAGGGGTGGGCAGCGCTCGGACTAGTGTCGTCAGAGTGCCCCAGATCAGCACAGACAAGGGGATTCTCGTCAGTGTGATTATTATGGCCGACCAGGACATCTCAAGGCTGCTCGCTGGAAGCTCTATCCAGAGCTTAAGTCGCCTTCTCGTGGCTGTACTGCTGTTATTTCTAAGGTACCACTATCTACTACTGCTACTCCTTCTCATTGGCAGAGTGATATGGATTCTATCACTTCCCGATTGGATATACTTATATTCGCTCTAACTTCTCAAAATCCGACTACTATTGTAGCCACTACTACAGGTATACCTCGTACCTTTCATGCTTGTGCCAGTCCGTCTCCCCTTTGAAAGTTAGACTCAGGGGCGAATGGTCACATGACAAGTGAGGCCCATCACTTCACCACTTTTAACGAGCAGTTACATACATAGGTTAAGTTAGCAGATGAGACACATGCCCCTATTGTTAGTAGGGGTACAATCCGCCTCTTAGATGGCTTTACATTACGTTCTATTTTTCATGCGCCAAAATTGGTCATGAATCTATTATCTATACATCAGTTAGTCAGAGATTTTCACTGCGCGATTGTGTTCTTATCTGATTCGTGTTATTTGCAGGATCTGAGTACCAGAAGGATTATTATCAGGGGACATGAGAGAGATGAATTATATTATCTAGGCGATCTGCCTCCAGTTTTATCAGTTCCTCCACCTACATCACCTGCACCTGCTTTATCTTTATCTGTTCCTAGCTTGCATGCTATTATTTTACTAGTAATTGCCGTTATGATTTTTTGTCACAAACTGTTCAGTTATGACATAACCATTTTGGATATACAAATTTTAAATATTTATGTATGTTGTTTCTTACTTTGAGCAATACTTGTGTTGATGGTACACTTGACTGTGTTATATGTTCCCTATCAAAACATGTTAGGACTAGTTATATTCGTCGCATGCACCCGTCACCCAAGTCATTTGACCTAATATACTATGATATTTGGGGATCCTCTCATGTTACTGCTCTATCAAGTGTTCGATACTATGTGACATTTATAGATGATTATACCCGTTGTACTTGGATCTACCTTTTGCATAGTAAGTTCGATGTACTCCCTATAATCACTCAGTTTCTACAGATGATTAAGACACAATTTGATGTCATTGCTCGGGCTCTTCGTTCGGATAATGCCAAAAAATATGTGTTTGATGCCTTAGTGTCTCACCTTTCTTCTCAGGGTATCTTTCAGCAACTCACTTGTCTATATACTCCTGAGCAAAATGGCGTTGCTGAAAGAAAAAATAGAAGTCTGATAGGGATGGTACGTCGTATGCTTAGAGGCATGGGGGTGCTAAAATCTTATTGGCATTTTGTTGTTTTGACTTTTACCTTTTGTGTAATCGTACGCCAAGTCGTGTTCTTCAACTTAGGGCTCCCTTACAGGTTTTATTTCTTGAGCGAACACTTTTTTCGGTCCCCCCTCGTATTTTTGGATGCACATGTTTTGTTCAGGATCGGTCTCCTACTCGTCATAAGCTTGATGATAAAGTAATTCGTTGTATCTTTGTGGGCTATTACAATCAATCTAAGGAGTATTAGTGTTATAATCCTGTTAGGCGTCATATGTATCACAATCTAGATATTACCTTTCTTGAGCATATTCCTTATTTTTCTTCCAATCCTGTGTCTGTCCCTCCAGTTGATGATACTTCCTTTGATTTTTCATTACCTCCGAAGCTAGAGCCATTGGTCACTATCATTACAAAGTCATCGGTCTCTCCTCCTCCAGAGCCATTCATCTCTGGTACAGAGTCACCGACGTCTCTTCCTTTGTAGGTTTATGTTCGTCGCCCTTGCTCTCATCCCCCTGCTGATGTTCCCCTATACCTCAAGCGATGCAGGTAATACTTCTTAGTTTGTTGAGCATATTGATGCACCTATTGTTAGTATTGATGAGATTGCAGGTACTAAGCCATTTGTTTTACATGATAAGACTTTATCAGTGAAGGATGATGATTTAGAGCGTCATTATCCACGTCATGATCGTCGCCTAGTTGTTCGTTATGGTTAGACTGCCAGGATTTTATAACCGATCTCTGCATATGTTTCTTATGATGATTTGTCTCCTACATTTTCGGGCTTATAGTATAGCCTTATCAGATACGCTGGTTCATCGCTCTAATTCAGAGGCTATGTAGGAGCCCCAGTGGGTTTTTGCCATGCAAACAGAGATGGATACTCTTCAGCGTAATCATACGTGAGATCTTGTTTCTTTACCTTCAAGGGTGAAGCCTGTTGGTTGTCGCTAGGTTTACACCCTGAAGTTTCTTGCGGATGGTACTATTGATCGTCATAAGGCTAGACTTGTGGCGAAGGGCTTTACTCAGGTACCAGGTCGTGATTTTGGTGCTATCTTTGCCCCCGTGGCAAAATTGACTACTGTTCGACTGATTATTTCTCTGACTGCAGAGTACTCTTGGCCTCTTCATCAGTTGGATGTGAAGACTGCATTTCTTCATGGTGATCTGGACGAGATTATTTATATGCTGAAAAGGTATATCGACTGCGTAAGTCTCTTTATGGACTGAAACAGTCACCACAAACCTAATTCTCTCACTTTAGTGATGTAGTTGTATGTCTAGGGTTCACCAAATGTCATTCTGATCATATCTACTTCATTCGACGAAATACTTTTGGACAGTATGTCATCCTTTTAGTATATGTTGATAATATTATTATTACTGGAGATGATATTTCTAGGACTGCACAGGTCAAGGTATACCTTGGGAAGGTCTTCGATATAAAGGACCTTGAATTTTTGCGATATTTTCTTGAGATTGAGGTTGCCCGTAGCAGTAGAGGTATTATTCTTTCTTAGAGAAAGTATGTTCTGGATCTTCTCTTAGACACTAGAATGTTGTGGTGCAAACCGGCATCATCACTCATGATTCCAAACCTGAAGCTTACTGCTGAAGGTGAGGAGTTGAGAGATTCTTCTATTTATCAGAGGTTGGTAGGTAGACTTATCTACCTATCCAACACTAGGCCAAACATTTCATTCGCTGTCAGCCGAGTTAGTCAGTTCATGCACAGATCATGTCAGCCTCATCTTGATGCAGTTTATCATATTCTTTGGTACCTCAAGTCTTGTCCTGGACTTGAGTTGTTTTATGCATCAAGATCTCAGACTGGTTCTCTAGCCTGTTATTCAGATTCAGATTATGGGAGAGCATGTGACGGTCGATCTACTACAAGCTTCTGTATCTTTCACATGACTCATTTTTATCTCTTGGAAGAGTAAAAAGCAGTCAGTTGTCTCTCGCTAGTTAGCAGAGGCAGAGTATCGGGCACTAGCACTTGACACATGTGAGATAATATGGCTACGATCGATTCTTGGCGAGTTAAAATTTTCAGTGACTTTTTCATCTCCATTATATTCAGCTTGCTTCTGACTCTATATTACATGAGAGGACAAAGCATATAGAGATTGATGTTCACTTTCTTTGGGAGAATGTTAGCAGTGGTATTGTCACTCTATCGTTTGTGAGGATCAGTGATCAGGTTGCAGATATTTTTATCAAATCTGTCACTCTATCTATTCTCCGGGACTTTGTTGTCAAACTTGACTTAATTGACATTTTTGTGCCTAGCTTGAGGGGGGAGTGTTGGAGATATAGCAGCAGCCTAGTTTATTAGGGCTTATTAAATTTTCTCTTTTGACCTTTTTATCCTTATTGTAAATTTCATTGGCTATATATACAGGGCTCTACGCTTAGTTTGTAACCTTTCTGACTCATCAATACATCAAGTCTAACCAACTCTTCCAAAATTCCACCATAGAAACATCATTCTTTGACTTAAACTCTCAAGTGTATGTAGTATGTTATGAAGTGTTATAATATATTGGATGGTGTCCGATAGATCTTCAAATGCCCAACTTAAAGGTCTTATTTATTGTTTTTAGAACTTTCTAGAGTTCATGTATCTAAGTCATGTATGTATACACAAAATACATGTACGTAATTATGCATGCATTTAATAAAATCAACTCATGCATATAAGTCATATATGAAATAATGTGCATGTATATGTATCTAATTATACATGTATGCAGTAAAAGATGATTCATGTATATTGCCATACATGTATCCAAATAAATTTGCGTTCATGTATATGTATTATACATTCATTTCATAAACACAATGTATCCATATAGATGAATAAATTTACATTGGTACAATAAACTATATATTAATATTAAAATATACCAACACAATATAAACTCCGAATGTGTCACATAACTCTCGGACCATGAAATAATAAACCCACCATTACGTTGGAAATTTTGAGACTTTAGTGCTGCCCTACCTATGGCTGGGTTCAAGATTATATAAACATCGATTCAAAAGGCACTAAGAAGCATCGATCTAGACATTGCGAACAAATAGTAGGCAAAACACACGAAAATGNACGTTGGAAATTTTGAGACTTTAGTGCTGCCCTACCTATGGCTGGGTTCAAGATTATATAAACATCGATTCAAAAGGCACTAAGAAGCATCGATCTAGACGTTGCGAACAAATAGTAGGCAAAACACACAAAAATATTTTATAAAATAATAAAATAAACGTAACGAGAAATTCATGTTTTACTATAACATTGTTGAATAGTATCTATCGATTCAAAGAGGTGTTGGTTAGGACAATGTGATTAATTCAAATACGTCTCAGACAACTTGATAAATCACAGGAGACACGTAGTTTACGCAAAATGCACAAGACGAGGGTACCAAATCAAAAAAAAAAGTTTAAAATCGAAACTAAGGACGTGTACCAATGTGGTGTTAACAAGTTACAAATGGGTGGAGGCTTATGTGGGAGAAGAGAATGCATGGTGCATGGTGCATGGTGATATCACAACACCAATTGGTATTAAGTTANGGTACCAAATCAAAAAAAAAAGTTTAAAATCGAAACTAAGGACGTGTACCAATGTGGTGTTAACAAGTTACAAATGGGTGGAGGCTTATGTGGGAGAAGAGAATGCATGGTGCATGGTGCATGGTGCATGGTGCATGGTGATATCACAACACCAATTGGTATTAAGTTAGGCATGTAAGCCCACTTTTTCTTGTCAAAGGCATGTGAGTCATCATCTGCGTCCAGTGCTAAGGGCCAACGTGAGGAGAGAGAGGATCTTCGCCAATCTCCGTTGCCCGGATACTCTGCTGTCAATCAAATCCATGAAATCCACAACGTCATATCGGCACGATGGGGGTACGTGGTCCAATGAATTTTCAGCACCTAANAACGTGAGGAGAGAGAGGATCTTCGCCAATCTCCGTTGCCCGGATACTCTGCTGTCAATCAAATCTTTGAAATCCACAACGTCATATCGGCACGATGGGGGTACGTGGTCCAATGAATTTGCAGCACCAAGNTACTCTGCTGTCAATCAAATCCATGAAATCCACAACGTCATATCGGCACGATGGGGGTACGTGGTCCAATGAATTTTCAGCACCTAAAAGTCAAACTTCTTTCTGTCATGTTTCACGACTTTAGGTCAACATCCATGTTTTAGTAATTGTCGCAGTACTCTCAAATTATGGGCATACTTCGCCGTTTTAATTATACTTGGAAAATTACAGCCAACCCCTTGAATTTATCATCATTTAAATTTTTTAACATTTAAAATGTTATACACTAATTTCNATGTTTTAGTAATTGTCGCAGTACTCTCAAATTATGGGCATACTTCGCCGTTTTAATAATACTTGGAAAATTACAGCCAACCAATCTCTTGAATTTGTCATCATTTAAATTTTTTAACATTTAAAATGTTATACACGAATTCTCTGAAGTTTGTATACGTATAACACTTAAATCACAATCATCAATGTTTGTTAGTCTATATGTTAGTAAATTATACTTAAATCTTCTAAAATTTATAGACGTATAACACTTATATCCCTTAAATTTAAAATATTACACTTAAACTCCTTATTAGCTACGAAATCTATTAAACGATCAAATTATCCTAATTAAATATAAAAAATATTGTATCNAAATGTTATACACGAATTCTCTGAAGTTTGTATACGTATAACACTTAAATCACAATCATCAATGTTTGTTAGTCTATATGTTAGTAAATTATACTTAAATCTTCTAAAATTTATAGACGTATAACACTTATATCCCTTAAATTTAAAATATTACACTTAAACTCCTTATTAGCTACGAAATCTATTAAACGATCAAATTATCCTAATTAAATATAAAAGATATTATATTNCGTATAACACTTATATCCCTCAAATTTAAAATATTACACTTAAACTCCTTATTAGCTACGAAATCTATTAAACGATCAAATTATCCTAATTAAATATAAAAAATATTGTATCCATTATAGTATGACCAATTATTTGATTTTTTTAGTTCTATTCTAATAGACATAAATAAGTGTTGACTTGAATTCTTTGATATATTTATAATGATTATTATACGCAGTTCATATATTTGAGTCATTTATTAACTTAGGTATCGGAAAGTCGACCTCTGGAACTCTCTTTTTGGTTTTCGACTTTTTTTTTTCAAATGATCAAAACCCAACAAAATGAGTTGTAGGTGTCCAAATTTTGACATCATCAGTATTAATTATGATTTTTGTAAAAAAAATTTTGAATTTTTATTTTATTTTAATAAAATAACGTAATATAACATAAATTTTGATTGTAAAATTTAAAATTTTTGATATTTTATCTTTAATTAGAATATTTAGTATTAGAGGTCTACAAATTTCATGAGATTTAAGTGTAATTTACTAACAGATATACTAACGGACATTGACAATAAAAGTCTGAGTGTTACGCGCGACAAACCTTATAATTTGCATGTAATATTTTAAATATAAGGAAATCTATGTGACTAAATGACAAATCTTATAAGGTCAAAATATAATTTTTCCTAATATTTTCTAAGGCAGTGGGTTTTTATTTATTACTACTCTTAATCGATCGTGTATTCTTTAGCTATGTAAATTGTTCATGGTAAACTTTACTTAATCTATCTCATGCCATTTTTCTAATCATGAATCATCAAATTAGAGCTAGATATTTCGTATACCATAAGTTCAGTTTATATAGAATAAATTGTTGAGTTACTTATAACGGTTTAATAGAACTATGATCTGGCTTAAGTCAACCTTAATGGTCATCTACCGGTTTCGGTTTTCCTGTCTGCACCCTTGGGGAGGGCTTTCCCCATGGGTAAGAGTCGTAATTTCACATCTTATTGCTTATTCTATATTTTTTTTAACTAGTAAAAAACAAAAAATTTCAATCTCCTCTAGTTTTTAATGGTACGTTTCGTAGATCAAAAATTTATTTCAGTGTAAAGTTTTAGTTAGCTTAGAAATAAAAATGTTTTAAAAATAGGATAAAAAAACTTACAAAAATTGATTTCAAAACATTGATATACACATATCAAAATATTGATTAAAATATACAAAAATATGTCAAAACACCTCAAAAAATAGGAGTTACAATATTCAATTAATGATTTTCATATCAACGAGAATATTTTGGATATTTCGATCGTTCCAAAAAAAAATTTAGTTCCTTAGTGTGGTTGATATAATGAAAAATAAAATTGTGACTAACACCAATAGCCGAATAATCCTAATAAATAAATTTTTTAATTATAATTCCTGTTCCGCGGTTGGCATAAGGATTAAGGAAGCATAAACAAAAACGCACGCCGTCCACGCGAAGTGCTGATTCCCAACTTCGTCTTTATCCTGCATTATTTGTCTTGTTGCTCGCCACAACTAAAAATTCGTTATCACACACCCTCTCTCTCCGCCTTTGTTCCTATTATAAGACAGGATTCAAACCACAAATTAATCTCCGTGCTCTCTCTCTCTCTCTCTCTCTCACGTACACACTCGCTCACACACGCAGAGGGTTGTCACTCCCTTTTCCAATTCATTTCTCTTCTTGTTTCATTTGAGAAGCGTAATTCATTGAACAGTAAGTGGGTATAGTGATATGGCTCTGAATTTGCTCTCCCCGGCAGAAATCAAGTGTCTGTCCTTCTTGGACACCTCTAAATCTAACTGCAACGTTAATCTTCTCAAGCTTCAAGGTTTCTCTACTCTTTCTTTCTCACTAAATCCTCCTCTTCCACCGATTGATTAATATCTTCCGTTGAAGTTTGATTCTTTTCTACTGCGAACATGAAGTGATTAGATGTTTATGTTTTGTTGTGGTTTGTACCAATCAATTGCTTCCTAGTTAGTTCTAATATGCCATGCTCATTTTATAATATGATTATTCTGTTTGATCCCTTGTGTTCCTCTCGTGCAATATTCGGCTGTAATATCTCTAATAAGTGTAAATTGCGAATCTTTCTGTGTCTGTATTAATCTACGGGTATCTCTTATTATCTTGAATTTTTGAACTTAGGAGGGCTTCCTTTTTGTCATAAAGCTTATTTGGCTTTTAATGGTTGTTTTAAGGGTGGAATCTTTCAATTTGGGCTTTTGAATAGAGTATATGATAGTGTGGTTTTTGACTTGAGGTCTTTCTACTTATTCAAATTGCCGTATTTTGTGGGTCCATGGAGCATAATTTGTTCAAGTTTGCTAATCGGTTGTTCTTTTATTTTATTTTAAGGTGGGTTTGCTTTGAAGAGGAAAGACAATGGAGTAGTATATGGAAAGAGAATTAATTGTTCAGCACAGCCTCCTCCCCCGGCCTGGCCTGGGGCGGCTGTTGCTGAGCCAGGTCGTAAGACTTGGGATGGCCCAAAGCCTATCTCAGTTGTTGGGTCCACTGGCTCTATTGGAACTCAGGTGAAGAACTTGTGCTATGAATTTAATTNGCTCTCTCTCTCTCTCTCTCTCTCACGTACACACTCGCTCACACACGCAGAGGGTTGTCACTCCCTTTTCCAATTCATTTCTCTTCTTGTTTCATTTGAGAAGCGTAATTCATTGAACAGTAAGTGGGTATAGTGATATGGCTCTGAATTTGCTCTCCCCGGCAGAAATCAAGTGTCTGTCCTTCTTGGACACCTCTAAATCTAACTGCAACGTTAATCTTCTCAAGCTTCAAGGTTTCTCTACTCTTTCTTTCTCACTAAATCCTCCTCTTCCACCGATTGATTAATATCTTCCGTTGAAGTTTGATTCTTTTCTACTGCGAACATGAAGTGATTAGATGTTTATGTTTTGTTGTGGTTTGTACCAATCAATTGCTTCCTAGTTAGTTCTAATATGCCATGCTCATTTTATAATATGATTATTCTGTTTGATCCCTTGTGTTCCTCTCGTGCAATATTCGGCTGTAATATCTCTAATAAGTGTAAATTGCGAATCTTTCTGTGTCTGTATTAATCTACGGGTATCTCTTATTATCTTGAATTTTTGAACTTAGGAGGGCTTCCTTTTTGTCATAAAGCTTATTTGGCTTTTAATGGTTGTTTTAAGGGTGGAATCTTTCAATTTGGGCTTTTGAATAGAGTATATGATAGTGTGGTTTTTGACTTGAGGTCTTTCTACTTATTCAAATTGCCGTATTTTGTGGGTCCATGGAGCATAATTTGTTCAAGTTTGCTAATCGGTTGTTCTTTTATTTTATTTTAAGGTGGGTTTGCTTTGAAGAGGAAAGACAATGGAGTAGTATATGGAAAGAGAATTAATTGTTCAGCACAGCCTCCTCCCCCGGCCTGGCCTGGGGCGGCTGTTGCTGAGCCAGGTCGTAAGACTTGGGATGGCCCAAAGCCTATCTCAGTTGTTGGGTCCACTGGCTCTATTGGAACTCAGGTGAAGAACTTGTGCTATGAATTTAATTTTAATAGTTGGACTGTCATCTTCGTACGCATATTTTCTGCAAGCTATGGATTAATGGAACATTTTCTTGAGAACCTACTTCTTAGATTTAATGATCTTTCATTTGTGCCTATTGTGATATTCAAATAAGTCAATTTTCCGCGGCTTGAACACAACTAGTGACTAAAAGGCCTTATTTTGACCTAAAATCGCTTTCACAGGTCCTTTTTTTTTTTCTTTCTGGAAGATAGGTCATTGCTTTGCTTTTTGGTTAAACTAGTGTCATGCATTTTATTTGTGTTTATATATTTCTTTGGCTGCTTAAAATTGTATGCTGGCATTATACAGACATTGGACATAGTGGCAGAGAATCCAGACAAGTTCAGAGTTGTGGCCCTCGCTGCTGGTTCAAATGTGACTCTCCTTGCTGATCAGGTGATCAATCAGTTATATTTCCAATGTAGCATATAACCAGAAAAGGCCTAGTGGTTTTTCAACAATCTGAGTTACTTGACAACCATCGACTAAAGCTTGAAATTGCCAGCACCTGGCAATCTGTTGCCTAGATCCTTTTATTTGAAGTTTGATAAATTTTTCTGTTCTACAAAAAACTTTTGCAGCTTTATAGAATTCCATCTTAGCATAACTGTTAGTTTCTTAGGTTGAGATATTTGAGGAAGGATTTGAATGGACGGATGAATTGGCAATCCTTGTTGTAAATTTGTTTCTGGGTTCAAAAAAATGAGATTTTTTAAAATCCTCTTAAGCATTTGAGTTAGGTAAGTTTGAATCCCAGCTTCCGAATGACATCTACTTATATGGGTGATATTTTAGAATCCTCAAGTTGAAGTAATTAATCAGTAAGGCCCATTGAGTGCCATTAACAATAGATCACTGCCATGACCGCAATTTTCATTATCAACATCACCTCAACTATGATGCACTGCCACCAAATACACTTTTCACAGCTGCTGCTACCAATACCACTCATGGAATGTGAAAGCTGGTTTCAGTAGCTTATCATTTAATTGATAGAGATGCTGACTTTTTGCTTCCAGAATCTTTCTTCGGAAAGCAGAAGTTTTTCAAGGTTATAATGAACTTACTTCGTGTTCTATCTGTTAAATGATATGCTACAAAAACCAGCTCTCATATTCCTTGAGTGGGATTACTGCATCTATCGATCTTCCCATGGTCAAAATAATTAGCATGCTTATTTCTGTCTCCAAAGAAAATAATCATGCGTTTGTATCCATTATGGAAGCTAATCATCAACATATTCACAGGTCAAGACATTCAAACCTCAATTAGTTGCTGTAAGAAATGAGTCATTAGTTGCTGAACTCAAAGAGGCTTTGGCGGATGCTGAATACAAGCCTGAAATTATTCCCGGAGAGCAGGGTGTCATTGAGGTCAGTTAGCATGTATTTCAGTCTTTCATTTGTTTTGCTGATGGGAGGTTGATCTCATTGCTTGAGGGCCATGTCTTGAAATCTAATTCTAGGTTGCCCGCCACCCGGATGCTGTGACTGCAGTTACTGGAATAGTTGGTTGTGCAGGATTGAAGGTAAATTTGTAGGCTTTTTTAGGAATATTTCCTTACATATTACTTTTTATGGACATTTCAGCTGTAACATCTCATGTGCATGCCCAACCATAATTATAATATATATGTGCAGGATGTTTTGGTTAAGTTTGATTATTCACTATAAGCGCCTTCTAAATTATTAATATGTTATACAGTACGCAATTGTGCTTTCATGTACATACACAAAGATATATAGATACATTTATACTGAAGCGCATGTTTATGAATGCTAATGTCCCTCCTGGGCTGATGAGAGTTTCTGCTTATGTACGCGTTATTGTTTTTTTGTGAGTAATGGTGCTAATAATTAATGTGTTCATACTTCTGATTATTTTATGGAAATATGTGGCATGAAGAATCTACTATGCCTAACAGGTTATGGACACTGAGTTCCAAATTCACTTTGTATCTTAATAGAAACTTTATCCAGCCCTTAGTTTGTGAGAAAAGGCCTGTTTTTATTCTTGGACGAGAGGGCGGGCAGTTTGGAGGGTTTATTTTTGCAAGTAGACCTAGAGATTAAAACTTTGTTCTCTCCAAATTTAATTAGGCTGAGTATCTCAATTTGGTTGGCTGTAGAACATTTTCAACAAAGCAAAACTTTAATTGAAAATGACAAAAAATTTATGCACAAAGAAGAAAAAATATATAGTATTTGCATCGATTAGAACTGAGAAGTAGTTCTCATACAGAAACAAGAACTTAGAAGTCCATGCTCTCTTGTAACTTTCTCTTGCAGAATGCCACCACTACCGAGAACCACAATGTAATAATTCTTAAAGAAAGGTACAATATGCAAGCATATTTTGTGCGCACACACAGAAACCCTTCACAGCTTTTGATGGGAATTTGATTATGCAACTCTTTCGCTAAATTGCTTTCCTTCCCTTGATGGTCTTCCCTAAATGCACTTGAGTTGCTGCATTATCTGCTCTATATTTCTCCACAAGTTTTGGTGCATGGTTCTATAACCAACAAGTTTCCTATATCAACGATGAATGAATTCTGTTTTCAGAGAGAGTTTATTTTTTCCTTATTACCCTTTTTTTCTTCGTTAGCCTACAGTAGCAGCCATAGAAGCAGGGAAAGACATAGCCTTGGCTAACAAAGAGACCTTAATTGCCGGTGGTCCGTTTGTACTTCCTCTTGCTCATAAGCATAGAGTAAAGATTCTTCCTGCTGACTCCGAACATTCTGCAATATTCCAGGTATGAAAACACATCTTTGTTGTTGGATAAGTCCATCCTAGAAATTTCTATTGCTTTTGTTGTGAAGGTCACATAAATTACAATGGGACTCATTTCTGACGGCTGCATAGCTCTTTTTACTTACGCACACCACACTGATTATAATAGCTAAAAACAATTTTCTCTCTTCAGTGTATTCAAGGCTTGCCAGAGGGTGCTCTTAGGCGCATTATTTTAACTGCGTCTGGAGGGGCTTTTAGGTATGAAATAGTAATTTCGGGTATAAACTCTTGAATTGAAGTTGGAAATCTATCTTGAGCATTATTCTAGCTTTTTAACATTTAAAAAGAATGAATAAGCGATTCTTAAGAATGTTACAACGTTTTAGTCCTTAGCTTCCTTTCTGTTCCATTTAAAGTAATCTATAATAGCAATGAGTGAGTGGACTAAAGATTATGAACTATTTTTGGCTGTCATGCATCTTTCTTTATGTATCTTTTCTGTCATAGTTTTAGTAAAGAAATAGACTTCAGCTGAAGTGATGTTCATAGTTTCCTTTTTAGAGTTCAATTTAGGCCTTATTTTATAAAAGAGTAATATCTAAGTTATTTGAATTGCTAAACCTCTTGTTTACTTTTAGATAATTCCTGGTTTTATCTATCCTTTGACTTTTATGCGTTCTATCTACTCTGTTTCATGTAAATTTTTAGAACTATTATGTTCCTAAACTTAATCACTGCTACTAATTTTCACTTTGCTCATAGGTCCATTGTCTAAAACAAGAGTTAAACGTTTATTGTATTGTGATGACAGGGATTTGCCTGTTGATAAACTGGGAGAAGTTAAAGTAGCAGATGCTTTGAAGCACCCAAACTGGAATATGGGCAAAAAAATTACTGTCGACTCTGCTACCCTTTTCAATAAGGTAGTTTGCCTATATTGCCTGCATTTTAATTCCTAGCGCCCATCTCTCTTTCTACCAAAAAATGGGGAAAAAACCAAATCGTGTTATATCCAATAAACAGAAATTATGGTCCAGCTTCTGAGTAATAAGCAGCCAGATGTTTTCTGTCATACAGTGTATCCTGAGTTTTTCCATTTTTGCAGGGTCTAGAAGTTATTGAAGCTCACTATCTCTTTGGGGCTGAATATAATGATATAGAGATTGTTATTCACCCCCAATCTATCATTCACTCAATGGTTGAAACACAGGTTTAACTGCTATCCTCTCATGGTCCTGGGCTATGTCTACGACGTGATATTTATTTATCAATGTACTTCTTAACTTTGACATGTTCAGGTGGCCTGTATTCTGATTTCTGAATCTCACAGTATGGAATTTCTATCTTTTCTTTCTTTTGCAGGATTCATCTGTCCTTGCACAGTTGGGATGGCCCGACATGCGCTTGCCAATCCTCTATACATTATCCTGGCCTGACAGAATTTACTGTTCTGAGATTACTTGGCCCCGCCTTGATCTTTGCACGTAAATAGCTCAATCCTTTTTCTAATTATTGTTTTGAAGTGGCTTTCATTCTATCATTGTTGGAAATTTTATGAAGGCGGACTTCAAAATTGAAAGGGCATCTCTGCATTTATAAATTAATATACAGTGTACTGATCTGCATCATTATAAAATGCTCTTATACAACTTCTTTTATGTTCATTGTAACTCATCATGATGTGGAAATCATGAAAAATATTGGGAGCACATTGATTAAAATCAAAATGTGATGAAACAGGCTTGGGTCGCTGACATTTAAAACTCCTGACAATGTGAAATACCCATCCATGGATTTGGCTTATGCTGCTGGGCGAGCTGGAGGCACCATGACTGGAGTTCTTAGTGCAGCTAATGAGAAAGCTGTTGAAATGTTTATCAATGAAAAGTAAGTAATTTTCTTCCATATATTATCTGTATGTGTTGAATTTTTTTTTTTTTTTGGGGGGTTCAACTTTCTGCCTTGTTTTGTGTTGAAATGAAGATATCATCTTGAAGGGTGTCTTCTCTTTCTGTTTGTCATATCTTCTTTTACACAACGATCATTTTAGTGTTTATAAATTATGAATGCTAATGGATGCGAGCCAGTTAGCTAACCAAACAAAGACCCATGAACGAAGTTTTGGCCTTCTTTCTGCCATTACTGGAGCTGCTAGAGGAGGGTGAAACGGTTGTATATAAAAAGATTATCGCCTCCGAATATCATCCACATGCCATTCGGTAATACCTTTACAAAAAATTTCTTGGAAACTTTCACCCGACTTAACTTAGACAATACAACTACAGGATCCATTGTCAAATCACTTTTTGCCAAATTTTACCATGATGGGGCAGTTTATTTCATCATTACACCCAACTTATCCCCTTCTCCAACTTAGTCATGTGAATAAACTCTTGAATCCGAGCTTATTCTTTGTGCTAAATTGTATTATAATCTAAATTTTCATTGTGTTTCAATATCTTTCATTTTTAATACGTGTGAAACTTGTACAGACCAAATTGAAACAGGTTGGAGAAACTAATATGGCCAATCTATGAACACTTTGCCTGTTACACCTCTGTTTCTGCTCACCAGAGAGAGAGAGAGTGAGAAGAGTATTCTTTAACAACCACCATGTTAGGTGGTTATATTTGTTTCCTTTATGACCTATGGCAAAACCATGGTAAGACCATTGGGGGCCATGCCCCTTGAGTTTTGAAAATTGTTCTTTAAGCTTTTACTAAATTCACCCCCCTTAGAGTTCATATTTTTTCAATATGGTCTCTCTCAATCTAGTATTGTATTTTGTTCCACTTAAGGTTGGTCCCCCTAGTTTTGAAATCCTTGCTTTGCTCCTGTTTGTTACCATTCATGAGGAAGCTTATTTTATTGGCTAATGTACAGGCACTTGGTGGAATTTATATACTGTTATTTTAGACCTATATTGGATGCTTGTTACCCCATTAGAAGCTGGATTATTTTGTTTGTCTTCATTTAAATGTTGATATGATACAAATGATATTTTGCCTCTTTTACATTATGGACTCTGTAGACCTTGTGAATGAGCTTATGGAATATGCTCTCTCGTGGTATTTTCAGCTAATGAATTATTTTCCCAATTTCAGGATCGGCTACCTCGACATTTTTAAAGTTGTGGAGCTAACATGTGATAAACATCAGGCAGAGCTGGTGTCCTCGCCTTCCCTTGACGAAATCATACATTATGACTTGTGGGCACGAAAATATGCAGCCAGTTTGCAACCCTCAGCTGGTTTGAGTCCTGCTCTGGTATGAGTCTATGACACATCACCTTAGGCTTGGAAATGTTGCTTTGGGAGTTGTTGAATGCATTCCTCAACTGAGCATTTTTGCTGAGTTATGCAAAACAGGAAGCCATTGTATACAATACTAGAAAATAAGAAATGTAAGCCTCTGTTTTTCGTCTATAGACACGATAACTTATAGTTTAATAGAAAGTATGACCCTTAATAAAATAGAGTACGCTGGCTCAATTTATGAGCTTCTGCAGTGAAGAGATCAACTTGATCTAGAAAATCGAACAAAAGCAAAGGGGGAGTAAAGATACTAAAAAAAAAAAAAAAATGGTGCATTTTTACGTGGTAATTAATGCAAAAAGAGGAAGATAAATTAAACTGTGCAATTTGTAGTGGAAAGCAGTTCAAATTTTGGGGATAGACTATGTTTTTGTTGCCCGTGATTTAAGCTGAGTGGGACTTTGCCCCCTCATATACTGGAAAATATCAGTTGACCCCATTCTAATTATCGGATTACTAATCTGTAAAACTTGTCTTTCGTTTGCCAGTTGTTTAATGCATCATCTTTTAGGTGTTTGTCTTGTCTTGCTTGGTGTTACAAGTTTATTGTGGAGTCATGTATTGCCTACCACCCTTCTAAAGCAAGAGTTTAGTGGGATTTACTATGCCCACTTTCAATGAAATTTGGTGGGATGTTCTATTACAATTGCATTGTTGCTCAATTGTTTTTCTCTCTCTTTTTCTCTCTGTCACTGTCTCTCTCTGTCTCTCTCTCCTCCACCACAACAACAAACGAAAGAGTTGGATTTCTCTTCTTTCATGTAAATGTGGAATGACTATTGATTTCAAAAAAGATTGTCTGTTTATAGAATAAGAAATAGTATTGATATGGTCCACTATACAGGATGAAATGGCATTCTGATTTGTTTGTTTGCCGGATTTGAGTATTATTGTTCTTTTTATGCATTATTCATAGTGGCTTAAAAATAAAGAGTTGTTTTTAAGTTTTTGATTTACTAGCAATAAATCATTTCTTTTTAAATACCCAAGTTCTGCACGCATTTCAGACGACAAGGTGATGCCCGTCACCGAGAATGGCCTATGTATGTTCCAAGAACCTTCGGCAAGTAAAATGAAGAGTGGTTCAAATAAGGACTATATAAAAATGCCAGTTTTTTTCACTAGGCCTTTATCTTTATGCAATACCAACAAAAATGATAAAATACCGAACCGAAAAACAAGAAAAGAAAGGGAAACAATTATTTTCGATGTTCACGGTAACTTGTGTATTTTGGTTTTGGATTCAAAGTAGCAATGCAAATATAAAATATACACAATCATTCGCTAAGCTGCTTGTGCATTGATTAAACTCGAATTTTTTACAACTAGAAGGATTTGAATTTAAAATGTGTGAATTTACATTTAACTTATTATTTGACCACTCATAGTACAACTAATTTTGAATGAAAAAATACAAAATGATTTGTTAGCTCGAGGTCTACCGGATAGATCACAATAAACAAATAGAATTCACATAGTTAACTCCAACTAGTTTGGATTAAAACTTTTGTTGAATTCAATTGAGTCGGGTATTACTTTATCCTTATCTTTACAAAGCATCTGTCCCCTCTCATTTTACACTTTTCTTGTATGAACAGCTCAAATATGTGATATAAGAAAAGGCATCTCTTTTTTTCTATTTTTCCCATTGATTTTAGCCTTGAAAGTTGGAGTTGTTAGCATCCTAATGTTGCTGATTGAGATTGGCATTTAAATGTAAGAGATAACATGTGCATGCACCTATCTATGGTCTCCCAATCTAACAAAAAAGGAGTATACATGTGGGGTTCTTGTGAACATGGCCAGCTTTCTTTTCATGGAATCCTCACCCACTCTTGCAAAATACACCTATGAAATTATAAAACTTTATATACATACACCTTCAGGTATGACTTTGGACAGTGTTTTTAGGTAAAAATCACATCCAAGATGAAGTTTTGGAAATTGTTAGCTACCACAATTGTATCTCAAGGTAAGTGATGCATCGTTGATTCGAATCTAAGAAATAACTTCCAAAGAGAAAACGATTTATCACTTATGTCTCTTAAGTTTTGCTGTAGATGAGAACCTTATACTTTCGGTGCGTTCTTTTCGTTTTCTAAGATTTGGGTAATGTGTTAATCTCTTATTTTCAAGGCACCAATTAGCAATTAGTAGGGTTGAATTCTTGACTTCAAGGATTAGGGTCCACTTCATATTTCCTGGTCTAAAAGGCTGTGGTGACTGCTCTGTTTTCTTTCTCATTTTGTCCATAGCACTGTCAACTAATGTTGAAAATTGGACACTGTAAAGGCAAAAGTCATACAATCACAGTTTAATTAATTACGATTCAATGTCGGCATGAATTTTGAGTGTTTACTTTATCTTAACATTCCCTTTCACCATGATGCTTATACTTAAATGGAAGAATATAAGAAAAAAAAACCTTATAAGAACGGTTTTTGTTAGCTTTTCAAGGTAGTTTGGATGGGAATGTTCCAAGAAATAGTACCACGAGGTCCCAAGTTAAATGCGTATGGTTTATAAGTGATTACACATGTCTCAAGTTTATAAATAGACACTAGTTCAGAAACTATATTAGAGCAAAATAAGGGCTTTAACATGAAACAAGCAAAAGGGCTATACGGAAGCCAGCCAAAAAAATAATAATTCTCAATCGTAAACTTTGGTTTAAATTATTTATAATCATGATCATTAAAAAATTATAATAAAATAAAACAATAAAACATTTCATTTGTCATCTCATGATTTTCAGAATCCAAATCTAACCCTGAAAATAGGGGAAATTCTATAGTATTGAAAAAAAAAAATTTGGTATTGTACCACCAATTACCACTCTCTATAGGTAAAGTTATAATTTTGAAATAAGAAGTTACAATTGATCTATTTGCAGATACTCATGATCGATCATAAAAATTTCAATATCGATCTCAATTTTTCATGATCGATTATACTCTGTAACTTACATTACAAAAAGATTATTATTTAATCATAAAAAATTATAATTTTCGTTACAGTACCGTCATCCCCGTAGTCTTTCCCTGGAAATAGATGCAAGTGGCCTGGCAAAGTAGAGTTGATGTGGTAGTGATGGAGGGTCTCTCTGAGGATCTTGTTAGGTACCCAAGAAATATTGGTATGGGAACTTGCAAAACTTTAGCTTGTATACCGTAAAAGAAAGAAGAAAAAGAGAGGAGGATGTGAAAGAAGCGTACTGCCAGACCCAGAGAGATGCTCCTGCCCTGCTGCTACTTCTTTTGTGGATGTATGGGACAAGCTAAAATAAAAGCTCCCTTTGATCATTTACTAATGATTTTCTACCTTCGTTTAATTGCTAATTATACCATCATATGTGTTTTTCCCCACCAAGTATATGAATTTTATGAAGTTTTATGCAAGACATTTCATGCAACTGAAAAAAAATTAAAAGTACAGCTAGAAATCTTCATATACATGAACAAAGATAGGGAAAAGACTAAGGTATAATGGTGATAAAAAAAAATAAAAAAAAAATTACGATTCAAATGAGCCAATTTAAGATTTAATATAGTCAAAGTTCTCACATAATGAGAATATTTGAGCCAATTTAAGATTCAATATAGTCAAAGTTCTCACATAATGAGAATATTTTAGCCAATTTAAGATTCAATATAGTCAAAGTTCTCACATTGAGAATTTTGTGTTTAAGGTTGACCTACTTTAGTGGGTTGCAACATGTGTTGATTAGGTCTTAAGTTTTGCTATGGTGTCTAAACAATAAAATTATTGTAATCTCTAATATAATTCTAAAGAGTAACTCAAGTGATAATAGAAACAAACTATAAAACTTCTTAACCCAAAATGGCTGGATAGAGGATGGACATAGGAAGAGCCCTTCGTGAGAGCTTTTGACGTCTTGAGTGCAAATCTTAATAACTTTTCATGGTTAGGGCATGAGAGATTTATTTATCATAAATACCCTAATTCTTACGTAGATGGTTTGCTTTTGACCAAACTGAAAACATGACACCGCTAATCGTTGAACTAAAAAAAAAAGGTAATCTCTAGGGTGATATCATAACTATACAGAGTTTTGTTAACTAGATTAGTTAGCACCTTTAAAATTTTGCAAAATGAGGTCATGCTTGATTTGTTTCTCAAAAATTATTTTTATTTTTGGAAATAGTTTCAAGAAAAAAAAATATTTGGCCAATTTTTATTTTTTTTTGGTTTTTGTTTTTAAAAAATTGAGAATATAAATTGGATAAATTTAGAAAACAAGTTAAAATTATTTTGTGTGTTTTTAGAAACAACCTTTTCAGAATTTAAAAAACACCACTACCACCACACTCCCACCACGTCCACCACCACACCACACCACCACCACAACATTTATGTTTTTATCGTTTTTTAAGTTATTATTCAAACAAGTTTTAATATTTTCTATTTTGTAGAACTATTTTTGGAATCATATAACCAAACAAGTTATGCGACACAAAAACCACAAAAACGATTTTTTGAACTCTTCCTAAAAATAATTTTTGAATACTATTTTTTAAAATGTAAACCAAACAGCACCTAAAATTTTGAGCTTTTTCCTTTTTCTGTTGTTCTACATTCGGTATTGACATAATTCAAACAATTCTCCCCCTTTTTAGTGTATATCCATCCTTTTTTTTGGTTATATAATGTTCATGTTTGTGCCGATTATTTCTTGAAACTTTGACACCAACTATCATAATTCGAACTAGTTTAAAAACATATTCCGAGGAACAACAAAAATAAGATAAAGATAAAAAAAAAAAAAAAAAAAAA